>UZAE01000710.1:0-19317 GCA_900617975.1 Rodentolepis nana | reverse complement strand
TGTCAAACGCGATTCAACAGTATCCATAACTCAAAATTTCCTCTATAACTATTTTTAGGAAATGGGGTGTGGGATAGACTTACCTCCTCGCGGTGCACCCTGGGCAACGTATAATCATACGGCAAAAAATCTATTAACCGGCAGTTGACTTCTCACTTCAAACAACCATCACCCCCACTGTATGTCATATTCGACCCCTACCACAGTACTCATCGTACCCTTTCTGAGCCTTTGTGTTTGTCTGTTTTTTACATCTGTGAATCACTCTTCTATTCCCCCTCCTTTGATGTACCTCCTCCCCTCTGTGAAGCCTGAAGTCAACTAAAGGGCTAATGGTAACTATCAAAACGCCTGCAATTTGTTATAAATGAATTTTAGGAAATATTTTGGTTGCCAACTCTTAATTATAACATCTTTAATGTAATGAAGACTATTCTGAATGGTTATTAATTTAGAAGATTAAAAAACTTAAATGCGCGAAATTATTTCTGATAGAATTTTAGAAAAAATGTACCACGATAGTTTATATATTTTAATTTTAATAATAATGAGAAAGATAATGTTAATAATGATTTAATTTAAGGCCCTGTGTATGTTAGATGTCTGCTTCTCACTTTAATTTTTTACAGAGCCTATAGAAATGAGTGTGACTGGTTAGTTAGGTAATATTATCTATATTCCTTTAGAGTGCCTTGGCGACGTTAATGATAGACTCGAGACCATCCGTAATCAGCGTTTGGAAACAATAAAAAATATTCAAGTAATATTAAAGCTATTGTAATTTTCCTTAGCGACTAAAGTCTGAATATGAGCAGGTTACTCGACTTCTCGAAGAGGCCGGAGTTTCTCCAGAAGGGTTTGTGTTAAATTAATTAATCACCTCATATTCTAGCGAACTGGATGCTAGGCGCAATTTGGGAAAACGCAAATTTTCCTCTAATCCAAAAATGGTATATTTATTTTTCTCTAACCATGTAAAATTTTTAGGGTTTGGAGTTTTTATTCGAAAACCAAATCATTGAGCGAAATCCCGTCTCCGTTGCAAGGTTCTTCGTTGACGAAAAGAAGAACCTTTCGAAAGCTGCTATTGGTACATACTTAGGAGAAATGTAAGTTCGAAGGCGACTTCTGTCTGTGTCATGTATAGCATAACTCTTTAAAATTTTATATTTTATCCAGATCAAAGGAATTTAATATGCAGGTTCTAGACGAATATTTGAAGCTACATAACTTTGGTGGACAGGATTTTCTTCCGGCGCTTAGGTACCTTGTAATTGCTGAGGATTTTTGTGTGCTACATTTTCAGTATTGTAGTCCAATTTCGTTTAATTTTAGAACCTTTCTTTTTAACTTCCAACTCCCTGGTGAAAGTCAAAAAATTGATAAAATTCTTCAGTCCTTTGCTCACGAATATGTTGAACAGAATCCTAGCGCCTTCCACACATCTCGTAAGTTGCTTAATTTATTGTAAATTGATTTTAAATTATTTCTTTAATGCTTCTGTTTTTATTACAGAGGAAGCCTATGTGCTGGCTTATGCGGCGATTCTTCTTAACACAACTCTCCACAATACCAACGCCAAAAGCCAGAACTTCCGACTTGCAGATGAGAAAACTTTTGTTGAAACTATGTTGGATTATGATAAGGACACTCACCTTTCAGAAGAAATTATCAGAGTAAGTCTTATTACACGTAAATGTTTTTAATTTATATTTTTTGCATTATTAGTCTCGTTCTTTTTAATCTCAAAACTGTTTCTACAGTTCTATTGTTTTGAATATGTTATTTTCATAGAAATCAACGAATTCAAACACATATCTTGGAATTAGTACCGCCTAGTTCTGTTGAGCGATCTAAGCATTGTTGTTATCAATCTGCATTTTCTATTTTAAAACACACAGCAGTGTATCGATAGATTTCCATGTTTACTTTGTTTGTCTTAGATGAAATAGGAACTTTATTTGTTAATTTTATCCGAAAGTAGTAGTAGTTTGCGACTTCCACCATTTATGCATTTTTTTGCCTATCTATCTTGATAAATGGCCTGAAGGAGCTGTAATTCTAATTATATATCAGTGTAATCGATTTAGGTCTCTAATTTTACCAAAAGCTGCCACATTTAATTCAGATATTTTTCTATCACCCATTTTGAATTCAGGAAAAGTACTTCGGCCCCGGTTTGATCGGCATTAACTTGTCTAAGTGACCATGCACTTGTTCAATTAACAAAAATTTTGTGTCAACACATTGTGACAATTAAGGAACCAGATCTAGATAGTAGAAGCATAGATTTTAGCCAGTAGCTAACTTTAGTAAACAATGGTTTCAAAAGTTAGAAAACAAAATTTTGTGTTGGCCAAAGTGTATTGAATGAACTGCAACGAGAGTTTGACGAAGAAATGAATGCGAGTGAAGGGGTAGGAAATGGACGAGTTGAAGAATGACAAGTGTGTATCATAATGGGAATTCAAAGATAGTCGGCGTTTACACGAGGGTATGAGTGTACTTTGATTGTAATGTGATAATGATATAAACGAAGTGAATCGATAAGCTCAATATAAGTTTAAGTAGAAGGGGCATAAATGCGTAAAGTTAACCATTTTCATAAAGTGTGTAACTGGTGGGTAATTTTCCTCGTCCGATAATATCATTCCTCCTACTCCTTTGACATGTCACTTCTTACTCTGTGGATGGACAGCAGACGTCTGCAACGAGTTTCAGCTGTGAACTTCTAGCATTTACACGATTAACTTTTAAATTCTCTCTTTTTTATTTCCACTATCTGGGGTTTTCAGAATTTGAGCACTAATTCCTTTTTTGCTTTTTGTATCCTTAAGCAGAATGCTCGAATCACTTATTTCAAGTGATAGATGAGCTCTAGAAGTTGATGAAGTTGATTGTTTCCTGAGTTTTTGCCATTGTGTATTTGATATACACATAAAAAGGCATTGTAACTGTTATACCACCTGCAGCTAATCCGATGCCGTAAAGTGCATGTTCTATTTTTAATATTTTATAATCCAGTTTAAATAGGTAAAAATTCAAGTTCCTATCCATTGGAAAATGGTCCGGTCTTCAAATGTAAAAAATTGAATACTTTCTGCCTATGGTGGTTTTCAAGAAAGTGGCTTTCCAGTTTTAGATTTCTGAGTTAACCAAAGCTGCCATTCATTCAGTTCTTTTTATTGTGGTCGTATAAGGCACAGTATCTTCCTGGGTTCTCACTTAAATTGTTCTATGATTACGGATTGCACTTAATAGGTACAGGGTGTTTCTCACCGTTTGTCTTTTCTCAATTATCTTAAAGACTTTAGGCTATGTGTTATTGCTTAAAAATGGTTTGTTTTCCTTTCTGCTTTGTGTACCATTGATGTAACGGTAGTGTGTACGTATATCTCAAGTTAAAGTGGCGACATTCGTGTCACACCTTACCTTATCCGCACTTCATACTAGTAGCCTTTTGATGTCCCATTCTAAGAGCTATATTTGGTCCAATCTTTTGAATTGGCATTCCCCTTTTGTTGGTACATCCATTATGAGATTCTCTTTTAGTCTGTATTTTGCGGACCCCATTCTTATACCAGGAATGAATATTCAGTATCTTCCAACTTTGCCATATTTGGAATTAATGAATAAGCCATTTTGGAATGGGCATTTAGCTGCCCAAGGCCACTTAAGTTGCCAATTGGAAATGCAGAAAATGTATCGCGTTAGTTTATGCCGATAACTTTCTTAACCTAACTGACTAAATTTTGGAGTTCTGTTTGTGCAGTACGCACCCATAAATCAGTTGTGACTTACCGAGCAGTTATCCACTATGTTAATTATACGTCTTTTTCATCTTTTTTTCCTAAAGCAGAAAGTGGCCCACCTTATGCACACTAGTGGCAAAACTCGAGCCGTGTAATTTTATAGCTTCTGTTGCTACTGTTTCTACGTCTTTGAATTGTGAGCATGACTCTTCGTTTTATATCAATCAATCAAAAGATTGCAGAAGCATGAGTATGGAGAGGAGAAATGGCGCGTTAAAACAGGAGGTATAAAGATGAAGAATGGGTATATGTAATTCAGTTGCAGAGTTAGAAACATTGGAATCAGATCATGGTTATATTCGGATAGCATTAAGAGTTAGGTTACCGTGAATCGCGTAATATGTTACATCCGAAATGCTCTAATTAGGGCATTCTAGTGTAGTAAACTAACGAATTTTTACAAATTTCTCAGCGTTTTCTTGAATTGGAAGTAGACACCAATCACTGGACGATCTAACCTATCCTTACTTTCACAATGGTCATATAAACTCAGGAGTTTCCATTATATTTGGTTTCTGAAGTAATCGATTTTCCCCTTGTCCAGTTAGTCAATAAATGCGCTTGTCGTCAAATTCAAATTTTAACTTGAGTTTATTTGTTTTCCATTTTATATCCACTTGAGCAAATCTAGACAAAATGCTACAACACCAGCTACTTCTCAATTCAGTGCCCATTTCCTACTGTTTTTACCCATTCTCTACCATTTTATTTTCTCCTTTTAGAGTGTCTACCATGGCATCAAATCCAAGCCCATCCAGTTAGCGGAGGAATGCACAGAAGCCAGCAACATGCGCGGTTGGCTTTGGAAGTTAGGTAAGTTAAAAAAGAGAAACTTTTATTTCTTTGCGATCTTTTTTCCGTGATGTTCTCTTGATGCAAAAACAAACCACTGTGCAGTTTCTTGCATCGAGTTTTTAAAGCTAAGTTCACGACATACACCACCTATGCATATTTGCCGAGTTCCCTTTTCACGATAGGTGTATCTCTTTTGATATTACTTAGTACAATTTCCGGATTCTCACTGGCGTCTCTTACGAATTTACCAATATTTTACCAGTTTTTTAATTAAAACAGTTTCTGGATTCTACTTTCCATGATTGGGCCTAAAAAACTGGGCGGAAACTTTTGTCCTTGCCTTTTTGAGGACCTGGATGGCAATCATGTGAGCTCCCTCATTTGGCTATGCCTCTGTCATTCTCATATGAGACTCTTCACTTTCCCTGGATTCTTTTGGGGCCTGGACGAAATTCCCATTCATGGTAGATGGGGGGTGGGGGGTGGGTAGGGAGGTAGCAGGAATATTATGGTCCGAGGGCAGGCATTTTGGAGTCTCTCTGATGAGGAATTTTCACTATCGTTGGTGATTATTTTGACTGTCCTTAAGTGGTTATTCAATTTCGCATTCATTGAATTACTTTGTGTGTTTAACTAATTTCCAGAAACCAATTGAAGAAAGGGTTTTTACCACGCATCTTGGGAAGAAAGGCAGTATTCTGAATCGACTTTAATGGGAAACTCGCTTTCTGATGTTCGCTTTGTTGACTAGTATCTATCTCCATTCTCTTTCCTACATTCCTTGGGTGGATTAAACAAATTCACAAACTCACTCATTATTGGTAGCAGGTGTTTAATTTTCTTTATGGGAAATTTACCCTCTGCTACACCCCTCTTTCAATTTATCTGAACCACGCTAGTTTTTTGTCAATTCTCCTGAGATTGCTACCTATTTTCCCTTCATCCTGGTTTCGCCTTTCCCCAAGTATGCTCTCAACTTTATTTCTATTCTACGCGCACTCGTGCGTAAGGCTATTCCATGCCCTACTCTTCTTCCCTCTTGATTGCTGCCACCATCTCCTCTTCTCTCTTAACTTCACTTCGGTGGCCTCTTATTAAAAACTTCACATGAAAAAAAAGGTATTTTTGGGAGCACTTTGTCCTCAGTAGTACTTGTTCTTTTGTCCGTTTTTTAAACCTATTTAAGTGTGCTTTACATATTTAATTGGTGACGATTTTTTATTATTATTTTTTCACCGACCGATAAATTTCACTTGTCAGATTGGATTTAAAAAAGCTTTTCTCCTATCTGCACTATTTCTCTGTTATTTAAATTGTTCAAAAGTGAACTTTCTTTTCTCTTAATATTTTTTTCATACAATGCAAAGATTGTGTTTATATTCACAAGAAGGCGTTTGAACATATGAAACGGTAATGTAGTCTAAATATGTTTTATTTTTCAAATGGTAGGCTTTAGTTAACTTTGGGTTTCACAGTTGGGAGGAACAGACAAAGTCACAAAAGTGGAGAGGGGGACAGAAGAGTGATTCACTGATGTAAGAGAGACAGACATAGAGGTAGAGAAAAGGGTAAGGTGAGTACTGTGAAACCAATCAAATATGACATACAGTGGGGTCACAGTGGTTTAAAGTCAGAAGTCAACTGCCGGTTGATAGATATTTTTTTGTCGTATGAGTGTACGCTACCAAGGGTGCGCCACGTTGAGGTAAGTCTATCTTACACCCCTGTCTAAATATGTAGTGGGAAGTGAAATTATCAATTGAGAAATTCATTTGTAGCTTCCTTGAACAGTTATTTAACTATTCCACGCTCAATTCTCAAAGTACTCTGTTGTTTAACTTGCGAAAAAGAATGCGTATAATTTATGGCAGTTCAAACGGGCAAATTACGTAGTTTCTCTCTGTGCGCTTTTTTTTCTATTAAACCTATTTTGTTTGCACTTTCTTGTGAAAATTCATACATTGAGCTTAGCACTTTTAGCCAACTTGGAATTTGTCAATCTCTTCTGAATTGGGAAATCAAGATATAATAAGGTGCACTGAAAAATCGGCCTGTTGCGTATACTCCATTGAGACACACTCGAGCGGCGAAAGCTATACAGCCAATCGTAAATTCTTGATGGGCAAACCTTCTTCCTTATACCTATAGGGTTCGTTAGTAACCATCTAGCAATACCGTCGCAGCTGCCTATATTCCACTGTTAGTTGCTTGTCTTCATTAAAACTTAATTAGAAGATTTGTTAACGGCCTCAGTTATTTACAGAG
The DNA here is from genome assembly GCA_900617975.1 of Rodentolepis nana. NCBI lineage: Eukaryota > Metazoa > Platyhelminthes > Cestoda > Cyclophyllidea > Hymenolepididae > Rodentolepis > Rodentolepis nana. Next base: position 12,445 of record UZAE01000710.1, on the reverse strand, counting down.
AAGGTTTTCTGAAATCGCTTTTACGAGGCTCCCAGAATTAGCCTGGGTGTTTGCTCACTAGGATAGCTGAGAGTGAATCAACGGAATATTTTCCTTTTTAGACGCGCACATTGCTCACTGCGGCACTAGCATATATCACCTTGTTTGACTGTTGTTTTATTTTAATGCAAATAAGGCCATATTGGCGAGTGTTTTCGCCTTGTTCCTGTAATAAAATCGCAAGAAGCATTCTGTTTATTGTTTGCTATTAGCTTCGGGAAGTGTACATACCTTCGTGTCCTAGATGTTTGTTTGTAAGTTTTGTATCTGAATATTTTTTTTCTTTTAGCTTCAAGTTAAAGCATTATTTGATTAACCACCGCAATTTAACAATATAGAGTCTTAACTAAAGTGATTTAAGTTAAATGATTTACCTTCTACTGCATAATGCATCAATGCTTATCGATGTATAATGTGGCCGTAGTTTTCCATGCTTAATGAGTGAGCAGAAGGCTTAACTGACAGCTGGTTTGCTATTGCGTATTACCTTGGAAATTTGAAATTGATTGGTTGCTCGCTTTTCCTAGTATGGCAGCAGGGACATGATTGCATTCTCAGGTAGTAATGCACCAGAGCAATAAACGGAAATTCAAATCCTCTTACATACCGGAAATTTTGGATCAAGCCTAACTATATCAGTGATATTCTTGTTTGATTTAACAAATGTTGTGGGTGTGTTTGGTCTGATTTACAAGCTCTTTTAGCACTAAATATTGTCGGTGCCTAAACTGTTGTGGAGAACTCCGGTAGCTAAATGTTAGGCTTGTTATCAAATGTGTATGATGTCAATTCGTACTGGGCTATTATGTTTGGTTTGCTTGTTCATGTTAATGACGGTATTTCCTAAACACACAAGGGAAGTGTTTCCCATCATTTCCTGTTGTAAGAAAGAGACCATGATGATTAGAACTTATTCGAGCAATCCCAATACAGTTATCGACGTACTGAAAAGGGGGTTCAGTCACCATTGATATGCTTTCAATCCGATAGGTGTTAATTCGCGCCATTTATAATAGGGTTTGAGTACTACCCACCATGGTCCCATTACTGAAAAGCTTGCGTAATTTTTCATTGGCTTTACTGGCAATGTTAGTTTAGTGATGATCATTGAATTCCGTCTTTTTATGCACTTCAACATTCGGGTCTTCTAAAAAGAGGTCAAAGGCGTCGAACGTAAATATTTGTACTTTCTCTCGGGTCTTCGTATTTAATAGCAATTACTAGGCCATTTTGGTTTCTTCAAGTTCGCTGCCTATATTGGTTAACCAAGAGAGTTCAAAGATATTTTGCAAATTGAATTCAAAAGTGGAGGATCTAATTGAGATTTAGTTTCCTAAGTTTTTGAATGTTTGGTTTGAGTTTTCGTTAATTGTTATTTGCCTCGTTATACTTAGCCTATCCGTTAGGTAAATTTGGGGGGGGGGGTTGTTGAGCCCATTGTGTGGTACATTTAAGGTGTTCTTATGAAGAACTCCTTATACAGCTCCTTTTGTTGACCAACAATTAATCACTTCAGTTGGTTGTTCGCTTTTTACTGAATAGTTCTCGAAATCGCTGATTCGTCAGCTTGCAAATTTACCAGTACATCTAACTTTTCAACCATCAAAATGGATATTAACAACATTGGAATTGCAGTAGTCATTATTTGTCGTATTTACACTGTGTTAGTGTCCATTTACCTATATTTTTATTTTATGCATTCATCGGTTTGAATGACTAATTTTTCCAAGTGTTTTTGCTACATTGCATTCGTTTTCTGTGCCCTTTTATCTATCGCTTTCGCTCTGAATACACACCTCTCTCATATTTCATGAGCTTCAATTAAAGTACAATTTGAGGATACTATTAAATGCGCCCTTTCGTCAACATGTCATTTTGTCAAGTGTGGCGACTGCGCCTTTTATTCCGTTAGTTCGACCTTTAGGAGCCGAAAGTTTCTTTTTTCAAACTACTAAATTGAGATTTCTATTCATTCATTATGTAATTGAGTTATAAGTGCTTGTAATAGCTGAAATGTTCTGTTTTGGTAGTAATTTTCCTTGTTTACTTTTCAATTTCTCCCCTTGAAAAAAAATTGAAAAAATGTGAAATTTAACTTTGAAAGTAAAGACCTTCAATTTCTATTGGTGTCGTTGCCCTAGTGATCTTCTAGTTTTGAATCTTTGGGTTGGAGGTTGAAGGCTGGAAAACGGAAAGTTGCATTAGATATTTATTTTCATGAACAAGGATTTTCGTTCATTTCTATTAAATGATTTGAAATTTTTTCAAGGGTGGAGGGGGGTGGGGAGCATTCAAGTTTACTTGTTTTAGTAGTGGCATTGTGTTCCATGTGGTCATAACTTTGGCGATGCTGTGGACTAGTTGTCACTTCCCCCCCCCCTCCCCCTCCCCCTCTTCTAAATATCACAACATTTATTTTGTTGCGTGTACACCATATAAACATATTATGAACAAGGTTCACCAGATGACCATCTGGTTATTGGCTGTTTGAAATGCAACAATTTCACTGTGCCGAGGTAGGGTTAGTTCCACTAATTCTCCATGTTTATCGTCTGGACGATTCTGTTCTCTTCTATTTGTGTAGTCTTAAATGGTGAAATGGTTTGAGACAAAAGGCTAAATTGTCCATTTCCTCTATTTAAAGATTTTAGATTTCAAGGTAAAATATCTCACGCTTCCAATTCAATATATCTAATAGTCGAGCATGCCATTAACCCATAGTGAATATGCTTTTATCGAAGGCATTTTAACACTGACACCTATTGTTTATAGTGTGAGTTTCCTATAATTTCTCTTTTGTTTGGGAAATAAACATCTATGCTGTATACATTTGAATGAAAGGCTTAGTTTATTCTGACACTATCGATTATAATTTCTACTTCACGTAAAGGCCTATTTTGTTCCATGATTAGCTTCCTTACACATGCACTTATATGCAGATGCACTTCAATCCCCTACTTCCTGCCATTTTGACGTGTGTGGTACACATATTTTTCTGATGTCCTGTCTGACAGCTTCGATTGGGTTGGATTTATTTTATCAGGCATTGGAATGCTGAGTTGCATAAAGTCAAATCCCTGTTTACGCCATCTTAAATTTCGCGTTGAACCAATTTTCTGTTTGGTACGTAATTATTGTTTGACCTTTCAGGGAAATGTGAAAATTTCTGCACCCATTTTGTATTTTTCATTACGCTTATAATTGTGCACGATTTCGGTCGATTAAGTAAGATAGTCGTTTTCTATATATTCTCGTGGCTATTATAAACGTCTTTATTCTACAAATGCTTCGTTTTTGAAGCCCATTAAATGACTTAGGCAATTTGTGAATCATCCAGCTTGTAATCTAAACTGAGTAAAATGCTTTCTAAATTTATTCTACCGATAGCTTTCTGATTTATGATGGCTTCTACTTCTAAAATCTGGCATTATTTGTGTGTTTGTAAGTGGATCAACCGTTTCGAGGTCGAATTTAGCTATTTCTTATTCTTCTTCTTCTTTGGACTGCTTCATATATCGAGTGTGAAAAATACCCCCCCCCCCTCCCCCCAACACTTCTATTTTCATATGTTGGCAAATTTTGGCACTAGCGGAGGTTTTTGCTAGATGACTAACTCCTGTAATGGTGTATTTTTCCGCCTATTAATCTGCAAGAAAGGATCCGCTGCGCAGCCGAGTAAGTGTGAATTCAATTGGAATGCCCTGCGCCCCTGTTGGTTTTATCTCGTGTTTCTGGGACAGAAGTGGCCAAAGCTTGTGTCCTTTTATGAGGGTACACAGGCGTTATATTCTTGGATAAAAAATTGTCCTTTAGGAGGCTATTACAGGGTAGGACAATAAATATTTAGATTTGGAAAATTGTAACTGAAGAAATCTTTCCTTTATATCTTCCCTTAGACTCCTCTTTTTTTGGAATTATGCACTTTCATCTCTGTTGAAATATCAGAACCTTCATCATCCTACTTTGACCAATATCTGTATCTTTGTATAACCGGACTATGTGTGGTCGCCTTTAATAGTTATGATAATCAAATTTCTCTCAATAGGGTCCAGTCAAAATTCCCTTATAATTTTGCAACAAGGTGGATTATAACTTCTCTACACTGAAGTCTGCTTTCTTAAACAGTTTTCTACCTTTTTACCTTCCGCCTTTTCTATTTCTCTTAGTTCTCTTAGTTTTTGCCATGAATAATACTTGGACCTTAAAGCATTCCAAATAGTCGTAAGCAACTTACGGAGGACTTTGTATTAAGCAAAACAAAACCTTTGATCTTTGTCTATTTGATAGGATATAGGAGTAAGTGAAACAGTAAGCGAATTAAATTTTCTGATGGTGAAATTCCGCGTTTTGATTCCCAAATTCACGGATACGATCGCGATATTCAGATTCTGGTTCATGTAATGTCGGGATTGACAATGTCGCCTAAATTAGTCTTCATCCTGTTACAGACAAAGAAGGCAGTTGTGACTACCAATGACTTTTAAGCTGTGGACAGGATTCACTTGAATAACTTTATGAGGAAATGAGTTTTCTTTGTTTTTGTACAGTTTTTAACCTTCGAACAAACATCTTTTCTCATCTATCTCAGGTCTTCTACATTTAATCGTTCTCTTGAACGTTAATTCTCCTTCAATTTCTTTGAAGACATCATCCTGTTGTTCTAATTATATACTCTCCATGTTTTTTTCTTTCGGTCTTTTATTTTTAGTGTAATCTACTGTTTCTAACTTAATTAATTTGCATTTTATAGGCGGACGTGTAAAGACCTGGAAACGCCGATGGTTCGTACTGACTGACGAATTCCTTTTCTACTACAATGCTCCTGATGTAAGTCGCTTGTTCTTACTTTTAACATAATGTTCATATGTTCTGTCTTTACTTTACTTGCTGTCCTTCAAACCTTTTTATCTTTACAAGAATTATGTGTGTTGGAAAGCGCTTAATCATCGCTTAATTTCTAGTATTTCTGTTTTTTTGCTTTACTTCATGTGGGTATTTAAGACAATCCAACTGGTTTCTGCCGACTTCCAATAATCTTCCTTCACGAAAGTTTACGCAAATCTGTTTTGGGCCTGTCATTATTTCGTCTTGTTTTTTTTCTGTGCAGTTTAACTCGCTGTTTGTCTGTTTCTTATTCACAATTTAAAAGTTCGAATGTTGAGCCTTTGCTTAGCCTAGTGAAACTTGTGGTCTCACTGGATCCCCTTGTATCTAATTTGTCAATGGCATTTAACTGAGTCACGTTTGTCTTTTTCATCCAACTCAATGCGCTTGATGTCTGTCATCTAATGGAGACGCGCCTTGATTGTAGAAGGAAATCTACCATCCTTGAGTAAATCCGTTATCTTAAGCCAGCTAATGTATATATTCAAAGCGATTATTTCAGACTCGTGTCACTCCACTTTATTAGTGGTACTTGTTGAATTATTTTGGTTTTGCCTGCCTCCACTTCCGCCTATTTTCTCACTAATCCTTATTGATAGTTTCTGCTTTTTACACTTTACGTGACGCACTTCTCATTTTACTTTCCTTACTCCTCCTCCCTTCCCTCTTGATTGGTCTCGTTTTGTTCGCTTCCATCTCCAACTAGTGATTCAGTCATGCTCTAATTTGGGGACCTTAGTAACGACTCCAAAACTTATTTCGTAGTTTTTCTATTGTGATCTTGAGTGGAACCCCTTGTGAGCACTTTGAGTTTGTTCCAACTTTATTTGCCAAAAGTAACCAGATGTTCACAAATGGGCGTCATAGTCCGATCTCTTAATTCAAATAGCATAATGTTACAGCGTCGAGTACCTTAGTTGTTGATTCTTACTCAATGGGAAGGAGTGGGGGGGGGGGGGGGGGGGAGGGAGGGAGGTGAATGGCATTTGCAGGTATAAGTGCTCCCCTCAACCTCCGGTTTTTTTTTAATTTAGTGAAGAGTCTTTCTAAAGGATATTAAAACAAAACTGAAAGTAATAGATTAGGCACTCATTACGATATTACAATATAGGGTCAATATATGGTGATAAGGTTGGATAGTGAGCTGTGTTATTTATTACTAAGTCAAGTGTAAGAATTTGTTGAACAGCAGCCTTGTGGCCCACGTTATTTTCAGGTTTTATCTCCCTAAACCCTCGATTCACAGAGTGGTTGAGATTAAATTATTGATGCTCTATGTGAGGGCACATGAGGAGAATTCTAGCTTTCGTCCGCGGTTTATTAAAAACATATCGGAAATACATTATGGACCCGATTGATTTTCGACCTTTTTGTGCCTGTACGAGTATTTGCTTGCATACTATTTCTCCCTCATTTTTTTACTCGAAATGTCACCTTCTAAACCTCATAGTTTGTTAATAATTTGCAGCATTCTTAGCTATTTGGCTCCCTACATGATATTGCTTTTCGGTTACTCCTTAGAAGTCTTTGCCTTCAAGATCAAAGTACTTACACGTCTCCCTTTTCCCTGCCCCAACAGTATGCTTTTTACTTGTTGCTTAGTTGTCTGTTGGACCAAATTTCCCTCTATCCCCATGGTGTTGTGAACATTTGTGAAACTGAAAAAGTCGCTGAACTTCCCTCGGGCGCGCAGACCAAGAGAAAGAATGGTTTGTTGGCTGGTGGAAAAGGCCAAACATCTGAACACTTCACTTGCACTTAATCTTATTTCCAATCCTGCTCTTTTAAGCCCTCCAAGGGACTAAATTTTGATAAATTAAAAAGAGGTGTATTGCTGATGTGACTGGTAAATAATTTTAAACATTAGAAATTGGCGTTAACGGGAATTCATTTTGACGTAAGTATTAGTAATGCTCTACTTCAAGTTAGAAGCATTTGTGAAAGTTACCTGGCGCTCCTGCAATAAGAATCCACGTTCCATTATTGATAATTAAATTTCAGCAAATGCAAATTAACTAGAAGATTCTCACGTCACCTGAAGTTGAGTTTTCCTGTCGTTGGTTTTTTTTCAACTGTGATTTTGATGAAGTTTGAGCCGACAATGTCTCATTTTCAATAATTACAGCAAGACCCAAATATTCTAGAACCCAAACTCCAGAATCTCTTTTATTGGACTTCCACTTTCATATTTTTAGTGCCAATTGACCAGTAGTTTGGAGTTGAGATATGAATTGAACAGAATTGTCCAAGTTTTTAGGGAGTCACAAAAAACCCACTTGCTAACCCCACTGCCGCCTCTTGGCGCGTGTTTGTGGGGGGTGGGTGGGGGATGAAGCCACAAAGCTCTCCCTTCAGCTTCTTTTGTCACTCTGTTTCCCACCGCTAATGTCTTTTTTCATGTCACTAAGAGGCTTGGCTTTCGTGGGAATACTATCCATATTTCGACTAAAACAAATACAAAAAGGTATGCTGGGTTTGCTTTGTATTTGTGCTTGTAAGCTCCAGGAGTGGATGTTGTGTATTACTGGGAAATAATGTTGGCAGTATATATTTGCAATTTTGGAAATTTAAACATCTAATTTTTTTGGAAATTTTTAGCACAAAACCACTTTCAATTTGTGGTAACTGATTCGTGAATGAGCGATATATTGTTAAATGTGAATTAAATCAAGCGTTGCAGTTTAACCCTTTAACGCCCGATTTATATTTTTTTTCAAAATTGCACCAAACTGCACTCACGCGTTCCTCATAGCGAACTGATGCCGCCGACGTGATGAGTTTTGGTGGCGTATCAGGCGAAGGCCATAGACGTATTGAACAAGTTTCAAACGTCAATAATCCCTTCTCTTATGGGTCTAGCACCAATGGAGCTTATTTTGGAGGTGGGTCGTAGGGTCTTAAGAGTATTAAGGGGTTTTAAGAGTGAGGGATTCAGTCCAATATTTCATGGATTGTCAGTGAATTATACCCTTACAATGCTATTTTCAATTTACTTTCAACTCGGATCTTCATGACTCTTAAATTTTCTAGAGAATTGTTGTAGCTAGATCTTTTGTTCTTAGTGGGCTTGAGCCAAATGCTTATTTCGATCTCATGGAAAATCAACTGTTGTCTATTTCTTCAAGTTGCCTATCGATTGGTCTCATTTGTTTAGCCTCCCCCCTCATGCCTGAAACTGCTTATATATTTTGCATTCCTCCAACTACGACCCACTCCCCTCTCCTCCTGCTAATATTTTCCACCCCCTTAGTCTTCTCAATTTCTTCATAAAAGTATTTTGTGCATGTCAAGGGCCAATCTTTTTTTTGTTATTACTGTCGAATAATTTGATTTTCTCCCAATTTGGTCCCAATTTTTCTCTTTTGATAATCTATTTTTCTTTGCGTCCAGCGGATTACTCAGCGAAAGGGTATTGTTGCCCTAGAAAATGTATGCGTTCGCCGTGTCACCAACGATCGCTCTCGCGAGTTCTGCTTTGAACTCTACCCTCGTTTTTCCCTCACTAACGGGACTGCTAATGCCAACGGAGTCAACGGTTCAGCTGGAGGTAATGGCGGTATTGGGGGGACAATCAATACTCGCAAGGCTGACAGGGAAGGCATCATCTCCACCGGTTAGCTTTTAGCTATTTATTTCTCTCTCTTTTTTTGAATACCTATTCAGAATATAAACGAATAGCGTGTGCCGCCACCTTAATGGTTAATTTAGAAGTTCTTCTTTATTGAAATGACTGAACAACTTGTTTGTTAAATTAAGTATCGTACTAAATCATTTATTTTCCTATACAGTGCCCTTGTTCCCGTTAATACAAATATTGGCGTGCTCTACAATTTATAGCACTAGAGGTTTGTGTGAGATTTTCTTCCTGTCATCCATTCATTGTCTGCTTCTTCACTCGGGCCATCATTTCATCTTTCCACTTAAATCAAAAATAGGTATTCTTGCTGCTTCTTTTGTCTAGATTACCACACAACTTACCGAATGGCGGCAGCGAATTCAGAGGAGTACGAAAAATGGATGACCTCACTACAGTTGATTACCAACCGTTTTGGAATGGCAACTGGTCCTACCACCTTAAATGGAAATTGTAGCCACCGACGCGGTTCAGTTGAACGAGGGGCCTCTGTGCCCTGTTTACCAGCATCTGCATCTGCCATGATACCCAATGTTGCCTCACAACCCACCACGCTCTCTGCCGCAGGCAATACTACTGAAGACGACAACAATTAGACTACTCAGCTGTCATTCTCCTTCAGTTTTCCATTTTACTGTTTGTCTCCCATCACTGTGCACCCTCCCGTATCTCTATGTGTACATAAACAACAATAATAGCAATTAATAACTCCTTTACAAGCTATGTATGCCCATCTATTTAAGCTGCAATAAAGATTAAAATCACACTACTGTGTCTTTGTACAAGGCTTTTGTGTGGTATGCTTGATTGTTTGTTTCTTTTCTACTGCTTAGAGTGACCTCTAATATCTCGCTTAACTCATACTCTGAAGAATCCTACTCGCAGTAGTCATTTTTCATCTGATTAATTTGGATTTTGTAGTTGAGGCCCCTTTTTATTCCTCTTTGGATTGGCATCAAGTGCAGAATGTGCCCCTTTGCGTCAGTTGAGTTTGAACTCATGCCATTTCGAGTCTAAGTATTGAAATATCGTTGGATTCTACGATTTTATGGCTAACTTTGATAGGAAATTACTTTAGAGGCAACCCCATATCTTTTTGGCTTGAAGGTTTCCGGTTTAGAATGCTATCCGTTAACTTATTCACCAACATCAAACAAGGAATTTTAAGTGTCCCATCACGCAGCTACTTTTTCCACCAAACACTGCCTCAATTTACTGATGCACGTTTTTTGGTCTCGGCCGCCCTACTGCCCTTCGGCCGTATCTCATTAAGATGTCAGCTTTGCACTTCTGCTTTACGCATCTTTGTGGGCGAGTGATGTGCATTCCTTCAACCTTTCGGCAGTCTGTCCAATTGATAAGGCCTTTTTATTGTCCTACATTTAGGAAATAGAGAGTATAGCCAGGGCACTACCTTTTGTTTTTTGAGTCTACTGAAACTATGACTAAGAGACTCTTTTGAGAAGTTAGCCCTCTCTGTGTCTTACTTAAAACACGTTTTTAGCTGGTAATTTACCTGACTGGGGTAATGAATTATAGACATTACTTTGAAAAGTGGTTTAGGTTCTTTTTATCTGTATAAGTAGTATATTTTAAACTTAATATTTTGTCTTGGAAAATCTCCAAATTTTTCCTACTTGTGCCTATCGAGCTTGAGTCAAAAGTAATTTGGATTAAACTGCAGTAATTGCCTAATTATATTGTGGTCTCGGGAAGGCTTATAAATACTATCATTCTTGTCATCGCTAAATGTTCAATTTCTTAATTAATTCTCTATTTCACTAAAAGAAGTGTCTTGCTTCGTTGGACTTTGTACACTGCCTCTGGTTCACTGTGTTGTTTTACCAATGTCTTGATAAGATTTTGGCACACACAATCAGTGTTATTCGTTATTCTGATTTCGGACTAAATCTTTCTAGAGTTATCTCAATTGGCGTTATGATCGTCCGTTTGAGAGGAATTGGGTGGCAAAAGAAATCGATATATAGAATTTTTATGCCGTATAAGTTATATAATATTTGCTCCTATTTTGGAGTCTAGTTGCCCTTCTCCTCCTTCGCAATAAGTACGTCATGCCTGCTATGCTCGACCACATAAAAGTTACAATTCACACTTATTGTTTATACATTTGTTTACGTAATACGCGAAGGTTGTGTCCGATTCCATTATCGTCTTCTTTTCCTTTCAATGATTCTGCCTAGCCACTAATTGGACCAAATCGGGTTATTGGTGAATGGTAATTGCACCTCTCTATGTGCGGGGTTTCTGGAAGCATTCGTTTGTTAACAAAGGCTAATATGTGGCATTTACTGCCACATATTAGGCAGAAGAGGGTTGAAGACTTCAGTCCATGTAATTCGAGATTTTCTCATCTTGATTTTTCGATCAGATTCGAGGGGATGTGTTGTTATTCCGACTTTAAAGTCATTTATCAGCTTTATTCAGTAATCCTTTATTATCCTTCTCCTCATCTTTGTATGTCGGATATGCAGTCTACATTTCGATGAGCGATTATTCTACTACCCGTTCTTCTATGCTACCTGAAGCATCCCGAAATTGGACTTTTGAAGTCATCAGATTTTGTTTTAATGATCTATTCTGCACTGCAGGAAAAATGATTTCTGTTAAATCATACTACCTCTCAACAGAAGGCTAATTCCCAGACCTGGTAGGGAAAGTTAAAGTCATTTTGCTATTTTCGTGAATTCCTTTTTTTGGCTGTAACTACTTATTACGTTGATGAAAGCCCCACTTCTCTCATCACCAATGTTTTAATTCACTTGCTTTACTAACGATTTTCATATCGGTACAATTAACTTTTCATTCGTCGTCTTACTTCCCTGTATTCATTTTCTTTTCACTATTGAATAGTTCTTCACCGTTCCTTCTTTCGCATTCAACGGAACGTCTATTGTTATTGGTGTTCTGGCGTCTGGTACGGTCTTTGTGTATAGAAATTCAGTCTTGGTCATCATATTATGGTATGCTATTCGTCATCTCACTGGCTTTATTTTTCTATATCCGGCGGTGAAAAACTAGCCTCAAATTGGCCTTATCACTCCCCTCTCTTCCCCCCCCCCTCGCCCCATAACTGGTATCTTCTGACATCTTGTGCATTTTTAAAAAAAGTAGTCATGAGTCACTTAGAAGGAGTGACAGTTTAGGCGATATCTCTGCAGGTGACTATGTTTCTATCGTCTGATATCCCTCCATTTCCTTTAAATTGCGCACAACGAATAGGGTGACATAATATTTTTGAGTCATATCTACCTTTAATTAATCCTATTCCTTGTGTCGTTCGCACACCTGAGTGCAGTATTGATTTTGCATATTTTTGCACTTCCTGGATGCATTGCTGTTGAGTGCAATTGCTCTTCCTTCTATCGCTTTCTAATTACTTGAAATCAACTTGCGTTCCTATTATGAGAGCGAGTGAGAGTGTCTTCTTTTGTTGTGGACTATTGTAGCCAATCGCTTGTTTTGATATAGCTACACTAATTTCATATCAATTAGGTTATCTGGAACATTACTTTGCTTTTTTCAAATATATTTCTTTTCATATCACATTGATTACTGTGTGATTAACTTGGTCGGTCAATTTCAACTGCCTTGCTATATTGGATGCATAGCTGTGTTAGAAACCTATCTTTCCTCGGTTTACTCTCTCAAAATTATTTATTTATTTATATCAAATGGCAGGCGTTTTGATGGTTATCATTAGCCCTTTAGTTGACTTCGGGCTTCACAGAGGGGAGGAGGAACATCCAAGTGAAAGAAAGTCGATAGGAGGTGGGGAGGGAACAGAAGAGTGTTTCAAAGACGAAGGTAGAAAAGTAGAAAAGAGGTGAGGTGGGTACTGTGGAATTAGTCGAATATGAAATGCAGTAG
>UZAE01000709.1:0-19321 GCA_900617975.1 Rodentolepis nana | reverse complement strand
CCCCCCCCCCACCATTTAGAGGATCCTGCTCTATATAATATGCAGATATAATTTCAATAGCCAACTAAATCTCAAAAGAAAGCCAAAGGAAGAGCGTTGATGGTAAAAATTTACACATATTACTCCGATGCAAATGTATAAAGCTCATTGTGAGGGGAGGGGAGGGGTGGGGAGAGGACACGAATAACATTAACACAGTTACAAACAGGGTGTGCCCACTTCGAGGGGAGGGGAAGGGATGAGGGGGAAGCGGCGTGAAACAGTAGTGTTTTACCACACGCAATTTCCCAATTTAATTTCTGTAACGAGAAAAGGCCGTATTAGCGGTTGGACACGAGGTGTTAGCTAAATCAACAAGAGTGGCACGAAATTACGTACCCTTTAAGCATCTCTCTTGCGCGGGCAATGGCTGCTTTGAATTGAGTCAGATCTTGTTCCGTCTAAAGAGAGAAAAGTCAATAAATACGGAGAACCAAATTACTTTCAATGCTACCAAATATAGATATTTAACTACACAACTTTTGCATAGCGAGAGATTTGTAAAGAAATACTTCGAGAGGTTGTTAATGATTTAGCAACTTGGATCTATGAGAAATTTAACCAAGGCATTAATCGGTTTAGGCTATAGCATACACGGTCTTAGGGACTGCACTGCTATTTACTAAGGACAGAGAACAAGTGGCACGAGCTTATTCGTAGGAAATAAAAGGAGGCTATTGAGAAGAGGGCGTTAAAATCAATACTTCAAGTGCTTTTCACCTCCAGGCTGTAGAATATTTTCTCAACCGGTATAATTCATGCTTTTTGTTACAAAATTCAAATATCTTATTCCGTCTCCTTGTTTAACAACCAAATTCTTACTCGCAATCTCTACTGCTTATTGACCTACTCTGTTTAAGTAGGATGGTTGATCTTGAAACCCGATTCATTTCCTATTTCGAAATGGCAGCATGACCTCGACACAACAGAGTTAAAGGTAAGAACAAGCATAAAACAAAGTTAGCATACTTATACAAATGAATCGACGGTAAGTTAATATTCCGAATATGGATGCCTAATAATAAACAGGATTACTCAGAAAGCGTCTTTTCACAATAGCACATTCAAAATTTACTGGAGTGATGGAGACCATAATCTAATGAATTATGGTTGGAAAGTTGAAAGAATAACCATCTTACTCTACATCATAAACCCAAAAGGCTTAAGGAATAAGCAGCCAGGAATTACCTTGAACTTGAGACTCAATGTCATGACCTCGCCTTCTGCCTCTTCAGAGAAGTCCTTGGTAGCCCATAAAAGACCATAATTCGTGACAGAAAGAGGTTTAAAGTCGGGCATGTCTGCGGTGATAGTATGGTTAGCGCAAATTTTGAGGACCTGATCCCTACGCATCAATATACGTGCATAATTGATACCACCATCCAGTTTAGCATCCGCGGGCAATTCAGTGCGTGGATCGAGATATTCAGCAGGTGGATTGTTCTTTGGACGCACAAGGATTTTCATATCACCAATACCTCGCTCCTTCCATTGACTATCCACAAGGCGGTAGAGTTTGCATCGACGAAGGAATAGACACACTTCACCCTCTTCACCTGTTCTAGCCTCAACCAAGCTCGGGAGTGGGATGAGAGGCTCAAATTGCGGATCGGGTTCATTATCATCACCTCCATCATCATTCTGAGTTAAATTTTCCTTGTCAACAGAAGACTTCAGAGCGTTAGAGAAGAGAGCTGTATCGGCCCCGGCCCACGAAGGAGCTTCAGAAGCCTTGGGTTTCAGCCAAGCAGGTGTAGAGCTAGCGTCTTTGCTAAGCGCACCGAAACCTCCGAATACACTACCACCTGTTGAAGAAGAGCCCAAAAAGCTACCGAATAGGCCACCTGAAACAGAAAAGAACAGGATACAAGCCACTAGTTAAATAGGTTCCTACAAAACGGTAGCTGAAGAAAAGGAGAAAGATTCAAGATTGTAGACGGAATGAAAACACTGCAGGCCTACAATAGCTTCTGCTTCTGAAATCTACAATAATATTCACATCTTTCGCTAAACCATGACCGAAACACAATATTTAGGATGTTGTCGTTAGAACTAATTTCCTGTTTTCAACCCAAGCATAATACTCAGAAGCAGTTTGAACTACTATTACTCAATCCGATCAAATGGAAACCAAAGTGAATCTAGATGAATATCAAGAAAAGAGAGCACAAGGTAAGTATTTGCGAAACATACCAACAGATGGGGTGGAAGTGGTGGAAGCATTATCAGCAGTAGATTTCTGGAAAATGGAAGTGGGTTTTGGCGTCTCAGTCTGCGGAAGAGGTGGTGATATAGGCGGTGTTGTTATCACTAGGGATTCTGTGCTCTTAACAACATCAAAAGAAGAGGCTGAAGAGAGCATTCGAGAAATACCTCGACCGATTGCTGTTTCCAACAAGGCGTCTTCAGCCGCTTCTTCTGAGGAAGTCATATTTTCACTTTCTCCTTTCCCATGACCTGGTTTCCTCAATTCGTAGGCGTAGAAATCATCTGGGAGCATCAGAGCCCTTGCACGTTGGATTTGCTCCTGAGATAGCTATTACAAAACAGAGACGGAATTTAATGAACAGTAATCAAATAACGAAGTTCCATATTTTAGCAGATTTGATTTAGAAAATGATACATTAATGAATTAGTCCACCTTGAGTGAATATCTCTATTCAAATATGCTTTGTCGGATTGCATGTGAGCCCGTGTTATTCCTACGATTTTTCATCGTCATTAAAATATAAAATGCACTAATCACAACTAGACCTGTAAATTAAATCATTAGAAATTGATGAATTCGGATATATGAAATCGTCTACAAAGAGACGATCATAAAGCGTGTTCTAAACGCGAGATATCATGACAATGATAATGAACATAAACCATCGATCTTGAAGAACATCCACAACTCTATAGCTGAGTTTAAGCTGAACGAAATGCTCGTAAGCCAGTAAGGCCTCGTGGGCACATATCGATACAAATAACTACCACGATTATAGGGATAAGATATAAACCTTTCACAAATCATTTCCATTACCTCTCCCCGCCTATTGTAGTTATCAAAAACCTTGATTAAATTTCTATTGGAACACGACCAATCTCAAGATGTCGATAATAGTAACTCTCTTCAAAATTGAGTCAGCTCTTACTAACATACTAAATTATTAGTTCAAAAGAATTTGAGTTTAAGAAGAAGCAGTTAATTTTTTTGCACAGTTAAAGGCGAATAAGACGCTTACCGGGTTTTCAACAATTTCAACTTCACTATCGTCACCTTCATCCTCATGAGTCTGTTCTTCATCAGATCTCTCCGCGCACTTGACAAAGGTATCATGGAAATCCTGTGATTCCTTTGCAGTCTTGAATCTCACTGACAGCATCTCTCGCCTTCCCTCGGATTCGGCTTCCTCTTCCGAAAAGTCAACAGCCCACCAGACCCAAGGTGTCACGATCGCTTTACTACCATCCATCGGTTTGATAGTCATCCCAGGGGTGATCAAATGATTACAGCACACCTTGTGTATCTGTTCTCGTCGCATAACCAACCGCACACGGTTTGAAGCCTGATTTTTGAGGATCTTCAACTGTCCTATACCCCTCTCTTTCCACACTGATTCACCTCCATCACCAGAATCGAATCGGAAAAGCTTAGCTCGAGCTTCGAATAGGACATCTTCACCTTCCTCCCCTGTAACTATCTCAACCTTATCAGGAAGATGATCGATAAGAGGTTTGAATGTGACCTGAGAGAGATCACTAGGAGCCACTTCTTCATCATCTCCACCCCCGTGTTCTGAAGATTTGTTCATCTCGCCAGCAGTCTCTTGGTCAATTGGTTTTACCAGGGAGTTCAGTGAAAACGTGAATGCATTACCACCCTTGTCTAGCGAAGAGGCCATATTAAAACCACCGAAAACCCCGGCAGTTCTGCTGGGCTCTCCACCTTCTGTTTTCTTATCAGAAGTACTAGGATCACAAAGGGCTGAGTTGAAAACAAACGAAGAATTCTCAGTAGTAGTGGCTTTGGGCCCAAGATTGCCGAAACTAAATGTCGGTGGTTTAGCAGAAGTATCTGTTTTGAAAGTAGTACCAAAATTAAAGGTTGGGTTTGGTGTACTGCTTGTAGTAGGTTCTGCTGAGAAATTGAAAGAGGATGACTGGGAAGTGGCAGCTGAAGGCAAACCGAAGGTAATTTTGGATTCGAGTGTATTTTGCGAAGGGGGTGGAGAAGCGCCAGGTTTGAGGGAATTACAACATGGGCACTTGATCTTAGACTCATCAAGCACCAGAAGACAGCCTGAACATGTCCAAGAACCTGGCTTGGCCTTGAATGCGTCAATACCCGATAATGGAGATTTTTCAGTATGGGGCGTTAATTGCGTCTTCACTTCGGTCGATTTAGTTTCCAAGTTCGCCTTTGTTTGGTCTTCACCATCCTTTTTATCGCCACCAAGCGCCGTTGAAGTAGCATTCTCCAAACTCTCTCTGACAATCTTCTCAAACTCATCTGTAATCTCTCGTGTCTTGAAAGTTACCATAAAAAGTTCATCCGTTCCATTAGGGTCATATTGATCCGGATCCATAATAGCAAAGTCGCGAGCATTCCACATACACGCGACAGATTTCTGGGGATGGCGTTTAATATTAATCCCAGGGAGAATATAGTGGTTAGCACAGAGCTTCATAACCTGATCTCTCCTCATAACAATACGGTACTTATTGGTCTCCTCATTGCATAGGATTTTAAGTTCACCAACACCTCGAGCCTTCCATTCTCCTGGAGATCCCCCATCTTTGGGCTTATCCCATCTGAAGAGTCGAGCACGATAACAGAAGAGAATCTTCTCATTTTCTTCTCCAGTCGTCTGGTCTACCAATTCAGGCAGCTTTTCAAAGCAGGGTTTGAAGTCAACATTGGGCTCAAAGGCCTCTGGTTTGTCTTCATCCTCCTGGGGTATTGAAGTCTGCTGAGCAGAGGTCTCTATGGGTTTAGTTAAAGAGGTACCGAAGAGAGATAATCCGGTAGTTGTTGCTGGTTTACTGCTACCAACACCAAAGATGGTGGTGGCGGCGGCAGTCGGAGATTGACCAGAAGTCATTGACTTTGCTAGACTACCGAAGCTGAAGGGAGATGAAAAGCCTGCAATTGTAGTAGTGGTGGTTGATGAACCAAAGATAGGAAGTGCAGTGCTTGAAGAAGACGAGGCAGTAGTAGTAGTAGTAGTCAGGGGCAGGAAAGAAAACGGCTCAGGCCTTGAAGTTGATGCTCCTGGAACAACTAGCTTTGAGCCTGATGGTTCCTAAAAAGCCAATGTACATGATATAAATAAAGTTGAATTCGAAAAGCTTGTCACATTTTTGATAAGATAAAAATAATCACATACAAGCAATACGGTCTGGATGAATTTAGAAAATAGCTTATATAAATTGCTCTTCCAAAACGTGACATCTCCAGTTAATTTGATTGGAGTATCAAAATATCATGTGACCCAACTCATAAAATCAGCGATAAACTCTGATATCGCATGTTGTTCCGAGCTTCCTAGTGGCAATATTTTATGACCAGTGCAGCCCCAGTAGTAGCCCAATAAATGAATTCAATCATCCTGTTGATTTAATTGAGAAAGCACTGTAAAGGCTTATTATGGACCAGAAATTTGGTAATCATGATGAGCAAGTAGGATTTATCGCAAGAAACTCTTAACAACGAGGCAACGAAACATTCAACTACCAGATGCTCTATCAGACTACTTGATATGTGTAAAAAACAGTCCGAGAGAAACTAGTGCAGTTAAAAGATAAGATTAAAATACCTGAGCAGCTGGAGAAGTTGTTGAACTCTTCGTCAGAGCAACGGGAGTGGTATTCGTAGAAGAACAAACAGTAGACGAGAATGTTGAGGTAACCGGTGGTTTCACTGGCGTAATCGGAGAAGTTTTGACAGGATTCAAAGGTGACTGTTGTAGATTAGAAGTTGGAAGAGTCGATGGTTGCTGAGCTGGTGCTGGAGCAGGAAAGAGACAAGGTGGAGGTACACGCAGATCCACAGGGGGAACTTAAGCGAGAGAGCGAGGAGGGATTAGCAAATTTAGACTACTGATATAATAGAGGTACTTAAAAATTCAGATAGGACAGTTGACCTTTCTTTGAACTTCGTCCACCTCGGTCAACATGTGTAATCACGAATCTAATGGGAGTAATTAGATTCCTATCATAATGTGTCCAGGCTTATCACCTATCACAACTAAAAACTGGGATGATATGGGAGTCGAGGCTTGACTTTGATGATATATAGGTTGAAAACCTCGAAACAAGTTAGAATAGATGAAGTTAATAAAGTTTAAGCAACAGTGATCTGAAAGTCTGCTTGCCAAATTAGAAGAGCCAGTAAGGTGATGATCAAATTGTAAGCCACCAAGCAGCCTGCCACTGGAAATGGGAACTAGGGAACTAGTAACCTTGCCAGTCCAGTAGGGAAGTACTTACTAAGCACGTGAACCAACACGGAGGGCATGATAGATCAGCAAGAACTTGAACCTTAGAATACTCAAATACCACCCAATGCTGATTTAAACGAAAGTAGACAAAGTGGCAGGTGGTTGCTTCCTCTTCCACTATTATGCCTTTTCGTTAATTTAAAGAACTTTTATTCGATCTTGATTTGTTAATTGTTTCCCTGTGATAATTTAGACCACGCTTGGACAGCCAAGACATCGAATATATACTAAATATACCATTCCTTGCACACCAAACAATGCCTAGGGAGCAAGAGAAAAGCGATAAGAGCGACAAAGCAAAAGTGAGAAACTAGCGCTGGCATAGCACTAACAATTTCTCTTGGGACATGATTTTGAGGATTTGGGAGATGGCCTTCTTGTCGTAAAGCTGGGAGGGGGGGCTTTGTATGAACCTGAAGAGAATCTGGCTGGAAATAGTCAACAATTTTAAATAAGCCATTATAGAGCTAATGTGGAGATGAAAATGATAACTAGCGCATGCATATGGAAACCACGAGACAACTAGCGTGGGCGGCTTAAAGATAGATAAAAAAGCGGTGACGCTATTTATAAAGCTAGTATAATCAAAATAGAGCATCTGTATAATGATAACTAGAGCGTTTATTAGAAATCCGTAGGACTAACTTTTCTTTGGAGTTTGGCGAGATTTGGAAAGATTCGATGAAAATGGATATATCGGGGGCTTGGAACTAGCTAATTGAATGAAATAAATTAAACCCCAGAATTAAGTTAGAGACAATAGGGAAGTTACGCAATCAAACACGGAGCAGTCAAGATGGTTTGTGAGTATGCAGCTATTCCATTGAAAAAATAAATTAAATCTTAAGAGCCCAGAGCAAATAATGACTACCGCCTTCTATTCTTACTCTCAATTCACACAATCCGATCTCTTTACATCAAATCATTATGGACAGATTACAAGGTATAAGATAGCAATTAGGTGATGTAAGGCTTGTAAGTTGAAGCAACGTAATAAACAAAACCCATTAGAATGCTCAACAAGACATTTCGGATTAGGTGTTGCAATGGGATGAATTATAAACTCCTTTAAGATGTTACTAAATGCAAATGGGCATTATTGAAAAAGATAGATACCATAGCAGAATATAGCGACTGATATAGCTATCAAACTAACAATTATTTTCAAGTGGAATTGTGACCTCTTTTGCTGAAGATGGGGTAGTTGAGGGGCTTGAAACAGACGATGTAGGCGATAAGTATCCACCCATGGAGTAACCACCTGGCAAAGCCAATTTCAAAAAAATACGAATAAAGTAACCGAAGTGATGAATAAAAACAGACATCATTCAGAACTAGAGAAACCAATTTTTCCGATATCCGGTATTTACTATTTACTTTCAATCCTAAGTAAACATTGCTGATGAGCAATTTCCAATATATAGTAAAAGGAAACCTAGGGCAACTACTCTAACAATTACTACCCACACGCTACGTCATTTGGACATGCTTTAACAAGTGCTCTGAAAGTGCGCCGAATTCGAGTTCTCTAGTTTTCCGACGTGTCCGTTGTTCGGAACGCTTCTAATGGGATACAACTTAACGTAAAATGTTAAAAATTTTAACAGTGGCGAGAATAACCACAACACATCGGTTGACTATGAGCTGTAAGATATCATCAACCTTCCTATATAAGTGGCAAGACAAAAAAATAGAAAAGAAAATGGTTCTGAATAGATTCACACAACATAGATGTCATCATGACTGTGAGATGAAGTTGTAGTCGAACAAGGGGAAACGGATTTTTCGTTAAACAATCCAGAACAATCAGAGTTTAAGAGATTGTCGACAATTTTTTATTAATCACTTCTAATTCACGTGTGCACACACACACACACACCCATTCTAATGAAATATGGTTGGAGGCATTGATGAAGGTAGGCGTAAATAATGGCACAAAGTTTTAGCAACCTAGCTCTGATAGGCTAAGATTGTGCAACCTACTTAATAAGATGAAATACCTTTTTACTACTACCACCACCACCACTTTTGGGGAAAAAATGAAACTAAATGGTGAACTAATAAATTCACTTAATATATCTTTCATCTTCCCCAAATTAATGCTAATTAAACTGTTTCCTCATAGTTGCAAGAAAGTGCATTGACTCAACAAAGTAATACAGCGTGAGCAGTAGGCGGGGGGGTTTACAATACGAAAATTAACGACAAAATTGAGCTTGCATAGTACCCAACGAACTAATAACACCTCACGCAGTGTATACTGCAACTTCTTAGAATCTAGCTTTATGTAACCATAATTAGCTTCAAAGAGGAGGTCGAAACGAACTCCATAGTTAACAACTCCAACATTAATTTTGAAAGAGAATTAAAGAGTTTGTCTTCTTGGCGCAAAAATAATCACTACTAAGCTAAAATAGAAGGCACGCGCATACCTAGGTAACAAGGATATGGACACCTAACAATAAACACCAAAGGTACTACTAACAAGACTACTTAAACTCACCATATGAAGGTTGTGGTAACATACCCGACGGAACACTAGCCGGGGTAACGTGTTGCTGCATTTGTCTCTGTTGTTGTTGTAACAGCTGACCTAAAGCCATTTGAGCTTTCTGACTCTCCAGCATATTAAACATATCAGCCGGCTGAGGAACACTCTGAGTTGCGGGAATTGGTGGAGGTGGATGAAGGAAGAGAGGTTGTGGTGGGGGAGGAAGTGGTGGAAAGGCATTTGGCAACCACCGTCTAAAGTCCTTCAAAGTGGCCGTGACTTCATTTAGAGACTCTTTCAGAGCTTTCCAATCTTCAAGTGATGGCGCAGACTGTTCTGGCTTGCTTACAGGACTTGAGATAGGAAGCCGCTGCTGCTGCTGCTTTTGCTGTTCAGCAATTACATTGTCCAATTGACTCCGCGTGTCCTTAAGCATACGTGAGAGCTCCTCATTCTGTAGGCGACTCTTCGCCAGTTCAACTGAGGTTTCTGACATCACTTTTGAGAACTCCATAAATGCAGGCATCCATTGCTCCATCATTTGTGTCACTAGTTTTGTCTAAATAAGGTATTAAAAACAAATTCGCTATAATTTACCCTTTTACGAGCCTTTCAAATGGAATAGAAATTCGATAAGTGATGATTCAACTAATCTTGTTTTATTACTATCCATTTGAGTGCAAACCAACCTCTGAAGCACCTACATTAGGGAGATTCCGTCTTGTCATCTTGATTATCGATGGATCCTAATTACAATAAAATAGCACTACACCGGCAGTAAGAAAAGGTGCGTAAAATGATTCGTACTAATATTTGTCAAACTGTACTTATTTCTGAACATGGGTTTTGACTGATTAGGAGAGGCAATTAAGATGCCTGGAAGTTTTGGGTTACCAGTTTAGTGTCTGGGCATCCCAGTCATGTGAGTCAAAACCGTATTAAAAGATGAAACGATGAATAGACTAACTTGAGGATCAGAGCACAAAGTTGCCGGTGAGCCAATGACAGCAGCAGTTGAGGCGTTGGCGAGAGAGCTATTAGGAATTCGGGGTGACCGATAGGAGGCTTCTTCACTGAATAAACCAGAAGTACGGCCTGCAGTAGTAGGCGTTGCCCCAATCAATCCAAAATTGGGATTAGAACGAGGACCGTGAGAGTATGCACCGTATCCAGAAGGCATGCTTTGATTTGATTCGTAGTTGGATACAGGTTCTTGTTCTATGCGTGCGCAGATAGAAAAAGAGTAAAGGCCGTTAGAATAAGAATTGACGCGAAGTTGGCAACAAAAGATAAGAGTAATAATAAAATGGTTTATTTGAAAAGAATGAGGAAAGGAAAAACACATAGGGAAGCATAATCGACATACAAAGCATTAAAAAAAGTAAGCTGGGTCAAGCCGATCATCTACAAAGTGCCCCTGACTGAGAAATACATACTTTTAATAATTCGTGGGGTAAGTAGATAGGAAGAAACTCTCCAATTGCTTATTAGGAAAAGACAAACTCTATTTAAGAATAACCCAGTGGCAAATCTGCGTAACCGCAAAATTAAAGATTTAGAAATCAATCCCACAACCGATAGTAAGTGGCCAGCTGTCCTGATTAAACTGGTCACCATAAGAAGTAATAGAATGAGTTATATGTAAGTAGTTTTGAGACACATCCTCTCAATTCAGGTCATTCTCCAACTCCTTACAGACAGACAAGGCATTATTTCGTCCTTAATTAACTTTAATCAGTACTGTTAAGGATACTATTTATTGAATTCAACTGACACACAACAGGCGATATCGGTGCCAACACCACTGATTACTTTGGCCGAGGGTAATGATAGAAAGTGTTTCAAGTAAGAGTGGCTATAGGATACCGACCCAGAATAACGCTTCTTCATATGGGACCTTGAACATTAGTGAATGGACGCAAAATACGGGACTGGTGACCATTGATGTTCAGTATGAAGTGGTTTGAAATGGCAAACGTTAGCCTAACATTACCAATCCACAATCAATCCAAAAATGAGAGTTAGAGGAAACCCTAGCAGAAAACAGCGAGTGAACACGCGAACTGCTGCTCACCGAGTGAGTTTTGAAGACAAGGAGCACTTTGCAAAGATTCAATGGCTTCAGTAATTTCCTTCACTGACTTCTAAAAGATGAATAAAAAAATAATATGCACAAACATACAGTCGATTCATCACGAAGTGAGTTTTTCTTGGCATTTATCAGACCCGTATTAAGGGTATCCAGAGTGAGAGAAACTAGTGTCCTAACAAGAGGAGAAGTACTGTTCTCTTCCAGTGCCTTTTTTGTGAGTTTTGCAGCTAAAATTAGAGTCTCAGTATTGAAAACGATCTTCATATCACCAAGGCGGTTAACATGATTTAGGAGAGTCTGCATTTTAGGCAAAGGGTCATTTTTTAACCAATGGGAAGCAAGCCAATTCCAGCCTATAACAAACCAAACTTGATCCTTAGCAGCAGCATTGATCAAATTCTCAACATGAGTTCCGTACCACCAATCGGAGTTCAGTTCATTTGTAAATAGAGTAACCTCATCTTGAATTTTTTCTCGTATTCTAAAAGACATCGATCATTAATAATTAAAACGTACTTTAAAACAGGCGAACTGAAGCGGTTGAACTCAGTGTTTGGAATTAAAGAATTCAAACCAAACTCCCATATTTGAGCTGCTGCGTTAGATGGCAAATCAAGGCTGGAGATAGCTTTAGCTACACGAAGAGCCAAACGGGAGGGTATTTCGTGTGTTGACTTTGCGAATCTTAGCTGTTCAATAAATCGGCTAGCTTTGGCTGAACGAGAGCAGATTTCAATCCAACATTTGCGTTGTAAACCACTAGGTAAGAACCGAGAGCTCAAAAGACAAAGGGGCTGATTAGGCCACGATAGTGGTTCCGTTTCTCCTGAACTCCTGTTAGATTCAGATGATGTCGCAAAGCGAATTAAGTAGGAAACTGAGAGAGCAAGTAAAAATACGTAAGCATCCCGTTGACATATATCTGTATTGGTAGGACTGGTAAACGATACGTCAGGAAGAACGCAATTCACCGCTAGATGAAAACCGGAATTAGTGTTATAACTGGTACAAAAAGTTAAGTAGGATATTTAAAAGAACTTACTGTCAACAATGAGATTAATTCGAGAGGAAGGAAGGGCCAAATCATAGTCTGATTTAACGTCTTTATCCATACATGGGGAACAGAGAATATACCACAAAATGGTACTCAAATCCACGGGCCGATATTTAAGCAAATCGTGGTAAATTTGGTCAACACTTTGAGCCGACAACTTTTGCCGACTGACGGGTTCAGTTAGTCCGTAAAGATATTCAAACTCAAGTTTGTTGATTTGAGAAAGATTGTCTTGATGAAGGATGTCCTTTAAAGACTTCTCCCAGTCTGATTTGCTTGCACTAGATCTCTCAACCAGAATGGCGGATTGGAGTTTTAGCGATAAACCACTGGTATATAAATGTTCCCACACAGATGTTGAAAGTGGGTTTTCAGCAACAATTCTGTCACAATTAAGACAAATTGCTAGAGATAGACAGTCCGAAACCATTGCATCTGCATCCACATTGATCCGTTTCTAAAAGAGGTGGCAAGTGAGGAATACTAGAAAAATTACCCGTTTAACAGCTCTTTGAATGTACACTGAGAGATAGAAAAATAAACGAAGTTTCATTTCATTTATAAAATCAGAATTGTGAGATTGGGATGGATGTGTTGCTTTCACGATAAATGCATCAACTTGAGCTAGTATTGAGAGAAAATCGGATAAACAAGCTGTATGAGCTCTAAGACGAAGAATTTCGGCGAGTGTAAACGCCTTCAGGGTATAAATATCTTGGTACCAAGAACACGAACTAAATGATGTCGGGACATTCTAAAGAGACAAAAAATGAGAAAGATAGTTAACCTACCGACACTAGATCCAGTACAGCATTGTACCACGATGCTCGATCAATACATACAAATTCATTAATGGTTCCAACACACAGAGAAAACGCTTTTCCATAATCTTCGTCTGATATTAGTTTTCGGAGACGAACAATACGCTCCCCAATAGCTGCCAGTGACTAAAAAAGCATATACATACGTCTACAAAGCTTACACTTTCTGAAGGCTCATAGCTTCCTACGTGCTGCTTCTCGCCAGTTGCGGAACTCGACTTCGTAAAAGCATTAGCGCTTTTCTACAAATCCATATAAAAAATTCCTGATATTTACCTCAGGTGCATTGGAAATATTTGGCGAACTTGCTTTCATATGCCTGCTAATCTGGCTCTTATTCGAAAACATCACTCCACCCCGTTTCAAAATTACAGGCAGATAAAGTAGCGAAAGTTGGCCCAATGAGTTCAAAAGATATTTGTACCAAGGCAGTTGAAGTAGTTTTCCAAATCACGTAATTTTAATGCTCCCCAAAATTCTATAATTTATGTATTTTTTGAATCAAAAAATTTTGTTTCTATCGAAATACGCAATACAATTATATTTATTAAGTCAAATTAATTTTTTTGCTTATTTTCAAGGTTGGATCTATCTTAACATCTTCTGAGTGGTTTACATAAAATCGACTGGTGCTAAATACTCTTTGAGTATTTTGGAGTTTGGTGCACATATGCTACAAGCTATTATGTAAATGTCGTAATGGGAGACTTATATGCGATTAGTATACATACAAACTTAAAATTTTTATTCCCGATCTGGCTGTTACATGTTTTGTAAACATTTACCCCTATTTAAAGGCCTACGATCTTGTTAATAACATATTTTTTAAATTGTTGGATTATTAAGTTTCAGATTCCCGCTTTGTATGAAAAGACATTGGTCTATTATTTTTTACGATTTCCTTTAGTGTATCTTAAAATTCTCTAATGTAACATTCTCAATTTCAGCCACCCTTGATGACCTGTTAAGCATACTGAAATTAAGCTACGTGATAAATTGAAAGCTTGATTCAGATAAGTAATTTCAACTTAACATTGTTTATAAAGAATAATTA
Source organism: Rodentolepis nana (assembly GCA_900617975.1). Taxonomy (NCBI): domain Eukaryota; kingdom Metazoa; phylum Platyhelminthes; class Cestoda; order Cyclophyllidea; family Hymenolepididae; genus Rodentolepis; species Rodentolepis nana. The sequence goes on along the minus strand of UZAE01000709.1, from coordinate 5,285 downwards.
TAATGGAAATTCTTGAAATACGACACTTGATTTTTTATTTTCTTATTGCAAAAATGCTTTGGGACATCACGAGGGTTATTACCAGCATAATAGCACCCCTTTTATAATTCTTCTTGACTCCCATTTTAAGCATTTTTTTAAGCCTCTTTAATATTCAAGTAGCCCTTACACTCACACGTCACATTCTCAAATTAATTCTAAGTTTCATTTTTACACGTACACAGCTCATTCCGTCTATGAATTAGTGAAACTCGACATTTCAAAGTCATCTTCTAATTAATGAGCACTGTAACATTTACCGCTGACGAACCTTGATGAATAGGTCTGCTGAATTTACTTTTCCGGCCTCACTGAAAATAGTTAAAAATTTAATATATCAATTGTGATTTTGTGGGTAATACGAAGTGCGGATAGGACAAGACACGTATTTACTTCAGGCATTAGTTAATTTAAAAGGCTATAAGACTAATAAGTTGGTCATTCTAATAATTGCCAAGAATAAATAAAGTAAGAAAAAATTATTTTGATCTTTATATATATTTAATTTATATTTCTATACTTATTTCTTCATGACTTATCACACTTTCTTTCTTGCAAACGTTCACAGAAAATTTTTTCCTCAAGGTCTAAGTGCGCGATATTATATGCGAACGAATACCCGATATAACTCATTATGGTCACCGAAAATTTAGTATGCGTTTGCAATGATAATCCTAATTGCATTTATAACCATACTTTGAATATTATTTTTAATCTTCCTCCGGAAGTTGGCTTTTGTATTGCGGTAAAACGAGGATTCTGTTATAAATCATACTACGAAGCTACAATAAGTCAACCCATTTCTAAGAACAAGCACCAATTATTCCCAGTTCTTCCAAAGGCTTCAGAGGAAATTACTGCAACTCAGAAGAATGCCGTGCATAAATATGGTTGTTTACATTTTTCTCCATTTCTATTACTTATGTGCAATATGGATGACACGCGTAGTCGAACAAATAAGCTTTTTTCTTGCTGTAAAAATAGAAATGCCTGCAACGCTGATCTTAAAATGAACGACTCGGCTCAATCCAACGCTTTTTCGTTAATTAAAAGATCCGAAAATCCTCAGGGCCAAACATCTTATCAGCATGAATTGGACTTTAATGTACCCAAGAACTGGAAGATTAACTCTTCTTTTGGGCCAGAGATTCTTATTAGGAATGGATCAAATTCAATACCAGATAACTTTCATAAATTTTCCGACCAAAATTCCCCTCATAATCAACTTAACGGCTTTCAGATTCTATCGATTTTTGTTCCCTCTGTAATTATGATTGGAATAATTGCTATTTTTCTCCTAACAAAATGTACTCTCCCCATTTCCTTTCCGAAGAAATACAGAAAGTGGAAATTCTGCTTTACTTCAGTTCAATCAAAAGTGTCCATAGACCCTTCTTCTGTAGCATCAACTAGGTCGACAAACTTGCAAGACAGCCAATCTTTTTCTTCCTCGCAAATCGCTCGTAGTAAAGTGCAGCAAGGAAGAATCTTGATTCATAAACTTGAGAATGTAAAGTTTTTATCAGAAAATCACCATTCACTTAATTTTACAGGTCAGTATAATGAAAATATGTGTTTATCGTAAGATGCTATGGAGATTTGAATTATTTACCATTATTTTTTTTCATTCTTCAGCTATATATGAAGAAGAGCCAATTAATCTACGACTCCTACCTCCAGCAAATTCATCTCGTTCTTTGATGTTATGGAAGCGTCTAGTGGGTATCCATGAACGATGTGTTCTCCGACATTCTAATCTCAGTGGCATCACAGCAGCTGACGTGTGTTTGCTCAGCGAACTACGGCGTTCTTATTCTGAAAATAGACCTTTATCATCTACCTGGTTTTCACCCAATACTATCTGCGCATTCACAGTTGAAGAGTATCACCCTTGGGGATCTTTTACGAATATCCTTCTTCAAAATTCTCAAATGGGATTGCCTTCTTCAATTAGGTCATCTTCCCACTTTGCCCTGTGTGTTATCAGAGGTATTGTGAATGGGGTTACGTTTCTACATACAGGTAATTGTTTGTTTCTCTGTATTTTTAGATGGGAAGCTCATTTTAGCTTTTTAAATAGCTCAAATATAATATAACAATTTGAAATCATTTTGACAGTTAGTGAAGCGAGTTAACTAGCTAATAACCGATTCTCTCATTGAGCTTGTTATTTCTTAAGTATGGAACTTAATATTCTAAAACCACTGATGTCCTAAAATATGAATAATTTCTTCAATATCCCCATTTAAGTAAATTGATAGAAAAAATTACATTTAAATTCACGTACTTGTTTGATTTATGTAATATGAATTTCATTATTGTCTGCTTACTAACTACAATTTGATGGCCACATTGTCAATGCCATCTGACCTTCCAATTATGACTTGTCTTGAGGATCAGCATCAAATATATTTTCTAGTCTTCACATGAAATCGAAATTCCGGCGATGAAGGTAGAAAATAAGAATATTGGGAGTCGTAAGTGATGATTATGCCAGATGTGAAAATTCTGTTTAGCAAAATGCTTTGAAAATGCATTGTATTTACATTTACTTGAACTACAAAACTAGTCGACGAGTATGTATCTGTATGAACTGGTGTAAATTGCTGGAGACCCAGAAGTGTGCGTTCGATCGATAATATTTATTATTTGCCTATTAAGCTATTAGTGCTATTTGCATAATGCAACAATTTCCAGCCTTTAAGTGTGGGAAGTAACTGATATGGTTAACGGAAAGTTCAATAAGTGATCAATAGTCGGGGTTCATAACAATAGAGATCTTAGTTCATTTGATTTTGAACTCAGGTTGTAAAATATTTGATAATTGGGTAGTTCATGCTCCAAAAATCAATATTAGAGATTCGTCTTCTGCATTGCATCAATTGCATGTTTGTGATGCTCAATGATCGTCGTGGCTTTATTTTCGTTCTGTTTGGAGGTGAAAATGTTGAGAGGGCAAACTGCACTTTGATACTATTCGTCAGATTGAAATTTTAGTTCAGTAGAGTTGAGATAGCTAAAATGTTTGCTTTGAATGGCTCCGTAAGCTCTGTTAAATCAAAAATGTTCCTAAAGGTTTATGCAACCGAGAGATATTTAGAATTTTGGTACGCCACTGTAGGATGGTAAGTACAAGCTATCCACAGAACAATAGTTCGAAACGGGTAAAAGGAAATTGATCAGGTAGAAATAGAATAGATAGTTGTTAATAGGAATCTTATTTCAATAGAGGCTGTTCATTTTACATATTTACGACATTTGGTTCCCATTGAGCACTTATTTTTATGATAATTCATACTATATCAAAATGCTTGGTTCCTTTGATCAAAATACTAACAGTCTAATTCAGTTCCACATTCACGGGATTATATTGGAAGTAGACAAGAGTTCCGTGATTTGCTCCGTGTCTTCAAAGATTGTTAATACTCATTTACAATAAACATCCTACTGTGGGTCAAAGGCCATATACCTATAAACTGAGACTAATAGCGCCCCTTTTGTGTGCCCTTTTCTATAGAGACATAAGGTATAAATATTGTTAGCAGGTAGTGGCACAATTTAGCTATTAAGAAATCTCCAAATCCCACTTTTCACCCATCATATGTTCTTTCACTTGTAAGTCACCCATCCCCCTGCCAAAACCATATTTTTCTCTTTTAATGAAATGACTAAAGGAGTTGAGAACTTTTTTATTTATTTTGAACACCAACAATCAGGAAACTGCATTGAGTGGGATCGTGCGAAATCCCACCTAATGAACAAAGGGGCGTGATATGGAACGGAGTTTGAGTATTAAAGGGAGGGGGGGGGGGTGTTGTTCTAACATCGCATCTAACCACTGACATATTGAGCAAGTTACATAGTGGATTGGGAAAACAGTGGGAAAGTCACTTCAATCAAACGCCATATTGTTTCTCTGACCAAATGCTCATACCCTGGCCGCACCTCAGTCTGTTCAGCAATTTAACCGTCAAATACGTGAATAAAAAAATTTCAAAGAATGGGGGAGGGGCACGTAAAACCGATTCCTTATTCTAGACATGTTTTAGCCCTCTAAACATCTAGTCCCACAAGAAACATATGCTATCCGAAGTATTTCGGCTTTTGAAATGAACAATTCTACTGGAGTTGATCTTTATCCAAACGTTAGAATTCTCTTCATGGTCTCTCGAGATGTCGATTAACAAGTAGAAATTGAAGTAGACAGCAATATTCCCTTTTTACTTGATATTTACCTCGTTTGGATTTACACACACAGTAAGCTTGGAGGAACTTCGCTTTTCCATCAGCTATCTCATAAAGGCGATGAAGTACTGGCAGCTATTTTGTACAGAATTCTTTGCTGGAATTAAGTCAAATCTACATCTCAAAGATATTAATTAATGTTTTCTCTGCTGCTCATTTCTCCTTTGAATAAATTATTCCGTTTGATCGGAATGAATCTCACGATTATGTTTTATGCATGAGATAAGAAAGTCCCGGTCTTAAATGTGAGTGACACAACGAAAGCTGCCTTTTTCGTCACTTAAGATCTCTTCATGACATATCATTTCTACTTTTGTTAAAACTAACTTATCGATTAAAGCCTTAGTATGCATTCATTCTAAAGTCGAATAGGCATTCCAGTGATATTGGGACACAAGGTAAATTGATGGCATTTCACAGTTGAGGAGTCTCTATTTAAATTGAATTGTGGGAACATGTGAAGTGAAATTATCTTCCGCCTTATAATATGCGGTAAAAAGCTAAACCCAATTGAAACTTCAGAAATCCAAATATTACGACAAAGCGTGTACAAATGTCTTGCTGGCATTTAATATGCTAATTAATAATGTTTGGTCTATTTTAGGAGGGGATCTAGTTTATTAATGGAAAAGGAAAACCAGTCTCGAATGTTGACTTTCTCATCTTTACTAATTTTAAACCAAAGGCTCGAAAGGGGACCGAGAACTAATAGTATATGGTGAGGGTATGGTAATAGGGGTCTAGAGATATTGTATAGGTATAACAAGGTAGTAAATCAATTATCGATTTAATTTGGCCAGACGCAGCTTTTTGAATGTCCATTCACCATGCGGTGCATAATAATGAATATTTGCCAGTGATTCAGTGTGATTATCTATCAAGCCGTGTGACGCTAGCGTAGCAACGGGAGCTTTAAGACACCAAACACGCAGGCGTGCTTCTATGAACGCTGTAAATTCTCGGAGAACAGTCCTCCTTCCAACCCCTCCCTCCCCCCCCCC
>UZAE01000708.1:0-19323 GCA_900617975.1 Rodentolepis nana | reverse complement strand
TTTGATTTCGTGATTCCCAACCACCAAAGAGCGTGTGATCTTACGCACATTTAAATGACTTAATTATATTTATTACGAATGCCAGGCATTTTAAAAGTTCTCATTAGACCTTGACTGACTTCGAACTTCACAGAGGGGAGAAGCATCAAAGTTCAAGAGGGTGGACCGAAGAGTGATTTGCAGATGTAAAAAAGACAAGCACAATGATGGAGAGTAGGGTAAGGTGAATACTATAGAAGTGGTCGACTATGACATACAGCGAGGTCATAGAAGTTTGAAGTGAGAAGTCAACTGCCGGTTAATAGACTTTTTTGCCGTATGAGTATACGTTGCCCAGGGTGCACCACGTGAAGGTCAGTCTATCGCACACCACCAAAGGGCGTGTGATCTCACGCGCATTTAAGTGGCTTAAGTATATTGGGGTCAAGTGAAGATATTTCAAAGGTAGCCGAAAGCATAAAAGAGCTATTTTCGGATTTTGTTTTACAGGAATCGTTTATGATAAAACGTAGAAAACATACTAATTCAATCATTCTGAAGGTCAATTCGATTACATTAATTAATCTTCATCAAACTTTGATCAAGTTAGGCCTGATGAAAGGCATTGCCTTCCAATCAACTAATTGAAAGTTGAAAAAACCTTGAAATATCAAAAGAAATTAGGTAAGTTACAAAAATTCCCTTCCTAATTCCATTAATTCCAATTTAAAATTTCTAAAATGCAAATAAACGGTTCTAAAATTTTGTTAAATGTCAGAATTTTATACTTGTCAAGTTCATGCTCAATTTATTGCTTCGCATCCAGGATGTTTCAATAAGTTAACCATCGAAGAGAAATGTGTTCCAAACGTAAATACCTTCCGGCTGTCAAAAAAAGATCCCAAGATAAGTCAATATTTTGCCTCCTACTACATATATAAAATTACAATCACTTGGTTGCTATGTAAGTAATTCAGTTTACACACTTTTGTTCATTCTGATTTTTATTTTGCAATTTTACTTTCTCGTGACTTCAGGCAACATCGAGGGTTTGAGTAGCTTCAGCACAATCTAAACAATTGATTTTTATCATAAAAACGTAACTGAAAATAACGCGGCATTACTATTCATACTAATACGGTCTTATGCTCATCGACATCATGTTGATTTTTTTCAGAAACAAAAGGTATTAAGAGAAACAGGAAATTGTTAAATGAACGTCAATTTTATCATCTAAATTCCAAAAAAGGCAATAATTCGCCCAAATTGTTTCGATGATATTTTCGATAAGTTAATCCAGGACTCCTAATTTTATTAAGAACCTGTCAATATAAAATTAATTATCATTGATAAATAACTTCAAGGGTGAATAATAGAAGCAATCGGCAGTGAATTGCTGTGGAGAACACAACACTAACATAGTTAAATAAAGGGATGTCATGAGTTAGAACATTGCAGAAGGGGAGGTGCGAAACTGATCTCGTGATCATCAAGTGCGGTCGTAATGATGATCGTGTTAGGGAGCATGAGCGTTGCGAGCTCGGAGCCCCACTTAACCAATCAACAATCAATAAAGCTCGCCGTGATCAGAGTAGACAAAATTTGCATTTGAGGGTTAAGCTTCATGACAGTGACACACCCAATCCAAATAAGCGAAGCTCACCTCATAAATCTGTTGCCTCCATAGCGTTGGGGTGGCTTAGCTAACTACTGGGAGACCTTCCATGCTGTGAAGGGTTTTGCCGTAGAGATTACTGAGGATAAGCCCTCTTATCCATACCATTTGTAGTCGTCCATCAATGCATTCAACAGGACTCACAGTCGTAGATCCAAGCTCTGCTTGAGATTCTGCCCTCAAATGAAGTCCATCGTGTGGTCAGAACTTAAGATTTAGCTACCACGGGAATCTTTGCTTAACTAACCTCTTACAAAATTTGAATGTTTTCGAATAGGGGTGTGCAATAGACTTACCTCCACGTGGTGCACCCTTGACGGCGAAAAAGTCTATTAACTGGCAGTTGACTTCTGACTTCAAACCACCATGACCCCCACTGTACGTCATATTCGACCACTTCCACAATACTCGCCTCATCTTTTCTCTACGTTTGTGACTGTCTGTCTCTTTTACATCTGTGGATCTCTCTTCTGTTCCCCCTCTGGACCTTTTTGTCACTTTGAAGTCAGCTTAAGGGCTAATGATAGCTGTCAAACCGCCTGTCATTTGAAATATATATGTTTTCGAATATGTAAAAAGGGAATAAGGTTTATAACAATGCTTCAGAAAGAAAAAACACTAATTTCGTGGTGATTAGTTAAAAATCATTTTAGTAGTATTACAATTAAAATAATAATTTCCACCTCTGTACAGATATACTCTTCTAATCATTGGTATCACAGCCGTAATCAAAATCGTCATCTTTCGGTAAAAGGGAGATAAAGAAGTATCCACACTCATAGTTGGCGACATCACTTCGTGCAACATCTTCAAGGCACTTGTAAATTGGATGGATAAATCCTCGTCCCAGACTCCGATGCTCAGAAAGGAGATTGAAACACCGCTCGGCAGGTCCACGATGAAGCCTCAAAACTCGAGCAGTGATTGTGCGGTTGGATGCCAACCTTCCAGATGAAAGAGAGGACACATCTGAGCAACTGTCGTCATCAGCATCGATGTTGCCCCCAGTTTTGTCATCATAAATCGGCCAGAGAATTTTGAGCAGCGCACCTCGTGAAGTACCCACCAAAAGGAAACCATGCTTAGCAGTGAAGAGAAGTTGTTCGACACTTCCAATCGAAGAAACTAAAATTAAGAAATTAAGACAATAACCAAATTATTCAAAAAGTAAAGTTTCTGGATATTTCCATACCAATGTCAGGAAAATCAGTGGCAGTGATGTCTTGAACGTGGAGGTTTCCACCGTCAAAATCGAGCTTGATGGATTGTAGTGGAGCCCGGGTTCGAACTGACCAGCAAACGATTTCGCCAACTAAAGTGTTGAAAAATAAACGAATCATTATGCCACGATGATAATAAGAGCATCAAAAAGAATCAAGAAGTTGGAGAGAAGACGTGCAGGACATGTGATGCCACTCTGTGTACCACAAACTACTCGATCAGATATGTAGAGCCTGCGGGTTGCTCTTGAAAATAGTTGAATGTCTGCCACATTCTCAATCACATTGTTACGTCAAGCGAACTACAGGGGCATATGCAATTTATTCTTCGAATGAACACAGAGACTGGTCACTATTCAATCCAGATTTTTCGTCATTTACTTAGTGGTTGTTATGTAACGATAAGAAATGCAATAAATAATGCGGTAACCACATTCACTACTGTCTGCCAACCGAATGCCTTCATTCATAAACCCTTCGAACCACAGTGTCTCTTAACATTATTTACAACTTGATATGAAATTATTAAATTAGTAACTAAGATAGTTATTTTCTATAGTGACTCCTGAATCACTGCATATTTTCGAGATATAGATGTTCTGAATCACATAAGGAATCCTTTTTTATAGTAAAAATAATAATAATAATAATAACTCCCAAACACTCCACTTTTGTAGACAGTGTCACTCAGCTACCTTTTTGAGAGGTTCAATTATATCTCCCTCTTTATCAGCCGGATTGGTCCAGTACCACTTATCAGGGTGCGTACCTAAGAACACCAGACGTCATTCGTTGTGGTAGAAAAGAATCACTACTGTGCTGTTACGTGCCTATGTAAACCATTGATACAGATTGAGACATCCTATATAGGCCATAATAATCACATATATATTGTCATAAGTGGCCATTAGGACAGCTTTAAAATGAATGCTGACAAGTAATCAGCAAATAGCTATCTATGTCAAAAGTGAGATTGTAACAAGCGAGAACAGCCACCTCTTACCTGGGTAAGAGGAAGTCCAAACCCTCTGTGGACATCGCTCGTCGGCACCTATACTCCAACTTGAAGTAATGCAAGTGACAGCTGGTGATTTATCACAAAGGCGTCCACAGCCGTGAGGTGCACTTGATGGCCTTTTTGTTGTTAATGGCAACGGACCAATTTCTGTGTCATTTGATATGGAGGCTTTCCATGTGGAAGTTTGCTGCCAAGCTTCTGTATTGGGTAGTCGTTGATATTCTGCTAAGTTGTTGGATGTTCCTCCCAGCCAAATAAAACTGAAACCGTAAAATATTTGCTACTGAAATGAAATAAGGGAATGGTGATCTTTCATCTAAATAGCTTTCACTTGCTTTTCGGAAACCCTTGCACCACAAAGGTAGAGACACGAGCCTGAGGATTGTTTGATTCGTCTGTTTTGGTGAAGTGTATTCAAATGCCAGGGTACAAGAATCGCTGATGCAGAGTTAGGAGTTTCGGGTGTCAGATGGACAGAGCATATCCAACCAGTAGAGAAAATGAGAATCATTGTGTACTTATCAGCAGGAAACATCAAAATGCAGTCACCATCCATGGGATTATGAGATCCTTTCAACAAAGAGGTGCTGGCTATGAGAGACAGCGTTGATATACTAAATAGAAAGAACGAATGAAAAGAACACTTGTTAAGATTATAGATATGCATGGTGACCATACACTGAGTTCTTTAAATTAAAACGAAAACACTAACCTGAAGATCATTAATCGGCCAACACAGTCCACGCACCATAGACGATCACCATCATCGACAGCCACAGCGACAGGATAACCCTCGCCAAGCAAATTTATAGGCAGTGGAGATGGCTTTGGTAAATGATCACAATCTTCATAATTACGATGAAACCACGAGCAGGCAAGGACACATTGAGATGTCGTTCCATCCGCCATCAGTGCAAAGAGTCGTCCAATGCGATTGCTGGAAGTCGATCGCGAAAAAAAAGCGTCCCCGCTAATGTTTAGACCATCCGAATCTGTTTGCGAGCTGTAGCCGCCAATCCAAATACGATCCTCGGAGTCTGCAATACGAAACAAGCTGCTTCTTGGATTCAAATAGATGCAAACTACGCATTTGATTAATGTAAATGACTAACCTATCACAGCGCACGTTACCACCTCAACAGCATCCACGCGCATAACATTGCGAATTTGACCGAAACCTGTGTCAACTGTCATTGGCAAACCTGTCTGCCTAAGACATCGACGATTTCCAGAATCCAGAGAAATGGTAGAAGGGGGAGTTGACAGGTGAGGTGGTGGGAGAGTACTCTGTGTGACCTTGACAATAGATGAGGCTTCCGGGCGTTGCTGAGGTTCGTGAGACCAGCAAAGACTCATGAGATCCAGATAGGGTATAGAACAATGGGATTTGATCTAAAGTAAGAAATAAATAGAGGACGTTGTTACACACCTCTCTTTAAATGGCAAACCAATTTTCTAGTACTCACTATAACCCGAAAAAGCTTGCACCTAAATAAGAAAACGTCTTCTAACACTTATCTTGGAAGCAAACGGGGAGTCGTGGTGAGAACCTCATCCACCTCACGAACCATATGGAATCCGCTGATGTCAGACTATTCACAGACGCTTGTGTTAGCCTCCATGCAGCCTTTCTCACGAGTTCTATTTAAGAATTCACCACTTTTTAAGCCTAGCATCCAATGTTTCACCTCGACAACCTAGATGGAAGTCGGGAACTAGATTTGCCCCAATCAAATCAAAACAAATATATACAGAGAGAAGTAAAAAGCATATAACCTGATTTTTAATTTGGAATATACTCCACAGTACCCTGGCTACAAATGATTTCTTCTTAGGCCATATTTTTTTATAAAGCAAAATGAGAAATATATCCAACGGCTCAATGAAAAAGTGTTAATTTATAAAGGAACTCTTTACTTCATGTCTAGAAAACCAATCTATGATTTTTTAACTCAATTCCCGTCGTACCTTTGCTGGTATATCAGGTCGACCTCTAGATAGGATATGCTGATTAAGTTGAAAACGAAGATTTGTGAATCCGTGATATGGTAATTGAAACGTAGCAATACTTGACATCAAAATACCCAGAGCGTATATGTCCACCTGGAAACAAATGCAAAACAACGCATTAGGACGTAAAAAATGGATATCAATATTAATAGATCTTAAAAAAACGAAGTACCTTGTGAGTATAAGTGTCCTCACCCAAGCTGGCTAAAACTTCAGGCGCCATGAAACCAGGAGTTCCAACATATCCACGACAACCATCCAAGCTTGCTCGCCATCGACTAACACCAAAATCACTCAAAACAACCCGAACTTCCGATGAGGGATGGTTCAAACGGTGAGAGTACGAATTCCGAAGTGTTCCAGACTTAGGCAAATTGGAGTTGAAAGTGATTGGAGGTGGCATATGCCAGACTAGAATATTATCCGGCTTGAGATCGCGATAAACAATACGAACTTGGTGGAGATAGGCTAAAGCAGTAGCAGCCTGATGAATTACACTCGTGAGTGTGTTCTGGTGAACAGGATAAACACCCTCAATTTCGTAGGAGCACTTCATTTCCTCCATCCAATCAGAGAGACTCCCCTTGGGTGCCAGAGGGAGAAGAAGAGTCAGAGGTCTTGGCGACACAACTCCAAGGTAAGTCAAGAGGTGTCTTGCAATTATTTGTTCACTGGGTCCTCGAAAATTGAAGGAGAAGAGCTTTGGACGGTTAGCGCTCTTGGCGGAACTTCGTTTGAGGGTTCCACGGCGAGATAATCGGATGGAGCCATGTGAGCGTAGAAGTGTGGAGGAATCGTGTGGGGCACTGAAACACCCACTTTGGTAATTGCAAATAGATAAAGGAGAGTCATCGTCGCCAACTCGCATAAGAACAGCCAGCTCCGATCGTAATTCCTAGCCAGTAAAATACATTGATGTTAGACTCTCCATCAAGATAAACACTAATTCATCAGTGTAGCAGTGGGGGGGGGGGATTTTTTCTGGTCAGAATGAAAGAGGTCCCATAATTTCAGCAAACAAAATGATGATCTATTTTAAATCTACTTTAGCTTCTTTATATGCCTCAACGCTATTTCAGTGCCTATTCATTACCCGAACCCATAACACAGTTCTGTAATCGAGTACAAAGTCAAAGGTCAAAGCAACTCAAAATTGGTTTAATTGTCTCACACACTAAGGCGATTCCACGAGTCAGCTTTCACAATTTAATGTAATTCCAGCAAACAATCCCCGACACATCGACAATAATAGCACTAAGTGCAGAGAGGAGAAATGTAATGATGTGCGAGCTTTGAACTGGCAATATACATTTCATTCGGAAAAATTGTGCACTGTACAATCGCAGGCATCCTCTCAAATAAAAAATTTCATTATAAGAAAACTACCAACACACACACACACACACACACACACACACACATATATATATATATATATATATATATATTGATTGATTGAATAATAGATCATTAACTAAAGTGGAACACAAGATTTCTTCGAGAATTAGATTATTTACAATGGTGAAGTAAAGTCTTCAAAAGTCGTTTATAAAAGAAGAAAAGATGGTGGATTCCTACCGACCTGATAAGCCGTAAAACAAGATTCCACAGGTTGGAACGACCATCGACGTTTTTCTTGCTTATACAAAGCAAGAGCTACACCGAGATCTGAAGTTCCTGTTTTTGAGGTTCGAGAATCAAGAGACACACCCTTGGAATCATCTTCTAGATCAACTTTGTCTGTGAATGGTTGCCAGTCACACAGTCGGATGCCAACTTCCGTTGGATTGATTGGAGAAAAGATTTTCACACCAACAGGAACCTAAATTAATCAAGCCAGCCCAATGACATACCGTTTCAATAAAGCAAACAAATTAATCACTAACAAATCACCTTCACCAAATTGAGAAGAGAATCGTTCGGCCCCGGAACATTGGGAGTAGAGGCGGAAGAAAGGAAAGCAGAACCGGCAAAGACAGAACCGAAAGCTCCACGACCAAGAAACTTCTCTAAAGTAGCTTTACCTCCAGATATTCTCATCTCCGTTCTCACATCATCAAACAACAAATCTGGGGCTGAAATACCGTTATAAGTAGTATGTGAGTGCATGGGGCAAGGGAGGATTTCGACACTAGTAGCTTGGTCCAAGGACTCTTGATTGCGAGCTGGTGTTAACAGCCAGTGGACCAATTCCTCCACGAGAATTCCATACACGATGTTAGATCTGAAATCGAAAGATCCCGATTACTTAATATAGTTTAAGTAACACGAACATTCTAGTATAAAAGGACAGTACGAATTCTTGAACTGTTTGACTAAATCGCTTTCCGATTCACGACTATCATTGCTTTCGCCGCTTAAAACACTATCCAGAGAAGATACTGCATCTCTCAGGTCTTCCGTTTGCCTAAAAAGTCAAAGCTAGCTTGAGGACTGAATAAAACGGTTTACCTAAGACGAAAGGACGCATCTTGAACACAATCAGTACAAGGAATAACTCGATGAATGAGGTATTCCCCGTTATTTGATTGGCTAAAACGCGTTCCAAGGTCAGGATACCAATCCTCTAATAGACAGTCAATATGGTGAACAATCTAAAGAAAAGAGGAAGTAATCGCACAGACCACTAGCTTACTTTTGTTAGAATTTGTGTTAGGATGCGTCTGTCGGGTTGTAGACAATAAGTACTAAAGCCATTGTCATGAGCACTTTTGGAAGGGTCTTGATAAGCAGGCCATTGAATTGAGAATGAAGGCATGTGGAGTTGGATCAGGCAGTACTTTGCGAAGTCATCTGCAAAATGAACAAGAAGAACTCTAGATTCTTTAAAAAATATAACAAAAAATTGAGATAATGGAATATGAGAAAGAAAGCTTCTTTCCGTTTTTGTTACTTAAACTGTATAACAATTCAAAACTAAGGAGGTATTAAAGCCCTAAGCAAACCCCCCCCCCTAATCAAAATGGGTGGCGATGGTATATTTTTTCAGATACTCTTTAAAAGTGCTTTGGAAGGCTGAGACTGTACACCGACACCGGTGCAATAACTATTGAAGTTGACTTTACTAGTCCTCATTCCACCTACATGCTCAGTACACTCAGTCAATTATTTGTATTATCGCCTTCATCCCACCGTATAAGCAACCTTGTTTACACTCGCCACATCTGAGCCAAGAGGGTGACCCATAAACACAACTTCCAGTTTCTCCACTAACCTTGCTGTTGGCTGTACATAATGAAGCCCGCCCTCTTCTATATCTTGCTCCTCTGGGAATGTGAGTAGTAATGAAGGGGACAGCACAGTAAGACGTCTTAACTCTCTCCCCCCCCCTCACTAAAAACTTACCGAAAGATTCAACAATCAATCCACTCTTTTCTGCCTGTTCTACCTCGACCCCACGCAAATGTTCCCGAAACTCCTCCCCACAACCAGTTGGCAATCGCATGAGGTAGAGATTCCACGCTCTGAAATCCGCTTCATCCAGTCCTCCAAGAGCACTCCTTTCATCTACAAAGGTCGAGTCACCCTTCTCCAGTCCGATTTCTCTCAAATCAAAATCACCTAGCCTTATTGATTCGTTGGCTTCCATGGCTATTTCCGTTTCTTCGATGGACTGCAAAGTGAGACAGAAGCGTTTTAAGAAATGATTGGGGTAAATTTTGTCGTCAATGGGGGTATCGAAATGCTCACAGCTGTGGCGAAAGAGACACGATTTCCAACTTGTTCAAGAGTGAAAACGGGTAAAGCTCCTCCAGCCAAAGTCAGCTGGATTCCCATTCGTGAGAGGTTCCATCCGCATTGAAGAGTTCCAGTGGAAGAGGAGCGATTTTCCAAACTCAATAGACTAGCTCGCAACTCTGGCGCTACTGTAGATAGGTTGTAAAGATGCCTATAGAATTCAAATATTTTGAGTAAGTTGATACTACTTCGAATTTATCTTAAGTGAAGTTAAATCCAGGAATGTTCTCGAAAAAGCGCCTTCAAACTTAAAGTCCTTAAGCCCCTAGTAATACAGAGTGGCAGATGTAGAAGTGTTCCTGCGTGAATACAGAAAGGTAAACTAATACCACCCCTCTCTCTCTCTCTCTTTCGTAGAATGACCAATAAGAATGAAGCTTGAATACACCGTCCTTCAGTACAAATGTTTGTAAAAAGTAATTACGACAATAAGGTTCACTTTAACTTGTCGTTTGTCAAAAGATATTGTAATGGGAGATTTGGAATGCTACATCAACGTGAAATTGTGGTCTGAAAAAATAATAATAGACTAAATGCATTGGTCCATATTAACGTCATGATCGCTCAAAAGCAAGCCTAAGTGGATATCTAAATCGATATACCAGCTTTTAATCGTTAATCATGTATAAATTAAGACATGCGTAGGGAACATACCCACAGATGACATTGAGATCTGAGTCAGTGAGCAATCGAGTTATAAGTCTAGTCCAAAATCCAGCGGGCACGTAGGAGAGCGCATAAACCCTTAGAACCTCATGTGCGGATGGTGCAGCTTGACATATCCAAGATGGCACCTGAAGGTGATCTGGAGGTAAAGCACTCCCTCTTCGAAATGCCGCTTGGCGCAGTTTGTCTCCCCGATCGAAAACAATCGACGGTGAGGGGACACTGCTCCCTGTGGTCTTGTGTTTATGACCTCGAAGGGCCTTGGGAACAAGATTTGACGCCAATTTGGCGAAAATGCCATGCTTCTTTGAAGACTCCATGGATGAAGCAGACGATTCACTCGAATCCTCAGCTATCGGTGGAGGGAGTTGTGGTTCTATAAATTTCTTCGGTCGAGTTCCTCGTGGAAGTGTGTAGACAGAACAATCCAAAGGATCAGAATCTTTCAGGAATGCTTCAATACCTGATTGTCTCTGGTTTGTATCAGCAGTATTTAACGGAGTTATCCTAATCTTAAATGTAAAAAATGATTAAAGAAATTACTCACATAAAAAGAGACCACTTACCTGACGATTAGGAGCATCCGAAATCTTCCAATTAAAATCTGCCAGTTTTCTCATGGGTAGAAGAACAGGAACTAAAAGATGTTGAGAGTCTAAAGGAGCTCCCAATTCGAATTTCCCCAGGAGGCCGACAAGATAAGTCATAGCGAAAGATACTTCCAGATGTTGAAATCGGTGCATAAATCGATCGATATCCTCAGACTTCTCAGGCGCGACAGGGACACTTTGTATGTCTGAAGATATTAGCAAATCCTTCAGTCGGGAAAGGTTCAGGACTCCTGGAAGAAAATGAGGGGCAAATATGTGGTCAAAAGCAAAATGAACACAATCAATAAGCTGGTAATCAATATACCTGCTCGAATCGATTGAACCTCAGTGCCACTTATGAGCAATCGAAGCAGAAGATCACAGAGCCAAAGGGGATCCAGCACAATGGCTTGCGAGAGGTTGGCAAAGTACTGTAGAAAACCAACTTCGTGAAGAAATATCAGGGCTGAACGAATCACTTCTTCACTCTCCAAACCACTGGAAGTACTTGTCTCATGAAACCGAATATTCACTTCATTCCTGGATTTCGAAGGAAAGGTTAAGATAGGAAGAGCCTGATAGCAGCGTTTTAGAAACCAAAGCCAAACTCTTACACGAAATCCTCGAAGCTTACTATTGGTGGTATCCCAGCAACACGAAGGTCTTTCGCAAGGTCACGAATAACACCTTCAAGTTCATGGTAGACTAAAGGAACAGAGTAGCTAAGAAATCTTTGACGACCGGGCTCATATTTTGTTCCGATCAGTGGTTTTCGAACTAAAATGGGAAAACTTATAATAAATATCCTACTTAATAAAAAGTAGTAGAAGGAATGACAAGTATTACAAGGCGGCTTAAGTAAATTAGCAGCTGAATGAATGCTAGTAGCAAGTTGATGAATCTCGCTCAGATTGTTGTAATCATTAAGATCGGTGGGATTAATATTAAAGCGACCGAAAATCTGTTGAGAGAAACCCATTGCTGAAGGATCTGATGAGTGAATAAAGCATCGATCGATAATTTCGGAGACATTGGAGGCCATGCAAGAAGGAAGGTCATCATGAGTAGTAACAAGAGCAACCGGCGCATTGGGAGCTCGAGTCTATTCAAATTACAATAAAAGTATAAGGTTGGAAATGACAAAAAGTGTTTGTGATTAATATGCCTACCTGAATGTCAACCAAGTGTTTTGCTAAAGTGTGCAAACCGTCTGGAGCATCTGTGGCACTCCAGACCACTACATAAATGGTGCTCTTTGTCATGAGAAACTGCTGAACAGCAGAAAGAACACCCTCAGCTTCATCTCCTCTTCCGGAGGGGGTTTGAAAGTCCCAGACGCCAAATTCAACACTTTCTGTCCACTCATTTATGGGTCGATCGGAGGGGCATTTTCGGGTGATTCGCAGTGGGGTGATAGTCAAAAGGGCAGGATTCTCCGATTCTACAATACTTTGATCTTGATCTTCACAGCGAAGAAGGGCTCTCAACAGACTGGTTTTGCCAACACTACGAGAACCGATCAACATTAAACGGACTTTGTCGTAGGGCTTAGAGCTAAACATATGCAAAACAGGTATTACAAAAAATTATATTAACCTTCAGGCGAGATTTAATTACAAAGTCATCCTGCGATAATTTGTTTAAGGGTAGGTAAAAACGGGAGGGGGGGAGGGGGGGGGTGAGGCTTTAGGGCGGGTAAAAGTTGTGTGACCCAAACTTTAAAAACTAAAAAATAACGAGGAGGAGACGCGAAAAGAAATCCTTCGGTGCCTTCAAGGCTTAAAGCCTTAATGAAAAGGTAGGAACATTTGCAATAGAAAACACTGATTTCAGGACCACAATCTTGCCAGTTCACAGTGTGCATTCTTTACCTTCGCAAATACAACATCTGAACCAATAGGTTTTCGTGCCCAAATCGGAAAATTTGAAGCGAGCTTCGGGTTCAGCAAACGCAGTAATACGCTTAAACTAAATTGCAAGAAAAGGGGATTCATTTGAAAGGGGTGATTTCATTAAGACGATTTTTTTTCAAATTGACCTAAGAAGTAGTCGGCTTTCAGTCATGGGATAAACGACTTTTGTTCTTTAAAGCAAAGTGTCATGTCCAGTTTTGGACAGATCACCTCCAACCGAATATAAGGCCATGGAATAATCTCAACAATAAAGGAGGGGCAATCGTAGAGATATCAAGATGGCAAACCCCTCAACTTCATCCACACCATTTCAGTAAATTTGCTATTGGAAGATGTAAACTCCCATTTCCATAAAGTAAGTTATATGCTTTTTAAGCGGTACTTTATAGACTTTATAAATACCTTGTCAGTACTAACCTTCTCGGTAATGACTTAAGATGTTCCAGAATGGTCTTTGTATTGAGGATTGGCAAGTCTGCCGATTTTGACAAAGTAATTGGAGAAATAGGCACATGAAACCCCCGACCACGGGAGCCCTTTCCACGATGTTGTTGGTGGAGCTTGTGGCGTTGTCGTTGAACCACTTCTTCAGCTCGAATATCATGAACCAACTTATCATAGGCAGGAGTGTTGAAGAGAGTCAAAGATTTGAGCTTTGAAAGACGCCAAAGATCCGATGGAAGCTGGAAGAAAAAAAGCATCAAATTGGCCAATTGTTTAAGGTGTACTTACCTCCGCTAGGGCACAACAACCGTCCAACTCCAAGGAAGACAATTTCTCAAGACGACACACAGATGGACTCAAAGATTTGAGCTCGACATTGCCAGAGAGATCCAAGCTAGTGAGTTCTGGAAACCAGAGATGGGTATCTGACAAACCACTGCCACCCTAAACAAGTTAAATCCCATCAATGAACCGAAAAAAACAGCAATAATAATAAGGTAATAAAAAAGGATGCGTTTGACTTGCAGAGGGGGAGATGGGATTAAAGGTAGAAAGCTTGTTATTTCGAATATTGAGATGAAGTAGTCGCCTAAACTGTCCGTCAGAAATTGGTGGAGAGGATGATTTTCGACCACCGTCAGGCGAACTGGTGGGAAAAAATAACGATTGATGAATATTCCTTCATAAGGTGAATTCATTCGCCTACCGGGGTGAAATATCAGTTTTATGACTCGGTTTGGGAATGATTGGCCAATATCACTTGGTAAAAATCATCTTCTTTTGGAGTTTTAGTGCTCCACTTCAGCACCTATTATGGAAAGGGTTCACAGCACTTGACACAGATAGGAGGAAGATATACTAGAGTGGCTCTATCACTACTCTTGAAGACCAGTATTGGATACAAATGATCGGTGTGACCTCCGATAATCATTGACCTCGTGACCTCTGATTACTCAGAATTGCACGTTGACCACCAAAGATGTAACCTCTTACCGACTCCCGTAGATCTCTGACATTTAATAACTCAAATGCAATAGAATGCCTTGTGAATGAGAAAAGATTCTCCTTCTGAGGTCTTCTGGATCTTTCGAACATAACGCTAATTAGCGATACCAATTAACCGATCTAATTGAAGATCATATGAAACGTGAGAAACGAAGAATAGGATGTATAGCTTTCGAACTCACTTCGCAGTATTGGATGAGATCTGCTTTCCATCATATGACAGCCCAACTGATGATATCTGATTATTCGACAGATCTAAGTGTACTAAATTGGGCGGAAATCTCGAGGGTGGTGGTAAAGGACCAAACAGTTGATTTCCAGAAACATCTAAACTAGTCAAAGCAGGCGCCAGAAGATGCAGTCCCACGTCTACGGAGCGCATTTCGTGCGAGGACCTTCGGCTAGTATTCGGCTGAATTTCTGAGAGAGGAAGGCGAACCAGACGATTTCCTTGCAACCAGAGGTGCAAAAGACCGCCAGTCCAATGATGACGGTTTATGGTAGTAGTCAGATTGCTGACCGATACGGAGGAGGAGCTGGGAATAGCTAGGTCCTTATCCGATTTCAGCAATGTCATAACTTTAACACCATTTGGTATTATAGGAAGGCAGGAAATAGCTCTCTCCGAGGTTAAATCCTAAATTAGATTAAGCAAATGTTTAATCGAAACTTCAAATAGTCTTTTCCAAAAAAAAAACAATAAAGAAGAAGAAAGCACTACAGTTTCATCCGAAGAATCCAATCGAAGTGAAGCAGCACTGAGTATTTCCTCAACCGTTGCACAGGGTAGTTTCCCTATTGAATTTGCACTCAAATCCAGACATTGAAGTCTTCTAGCTAACCACATTTGTCGAGGGACACTTTGCAGTTTGTTCTCACAAAGACGGAGAATCGAGAGACGGGGAGCAAATGTGGGATTCGATTTTGCACCTATCGTGCCTAGAGTAAAATACATCAACTCCTTGAAAAATATCGGTAAAGCAAGTTAGATAAAAGGCGCGAATTCATCGAGGCTTACCGAATATCCAAGGGGGTATTGCAGAAAGAGAGTTGTTTGAAAGATCTAATCGAGTCAAATTTGGCGCTAGAACAGTGATCGACAAGGCTTTTGCATATTCTTCTAGTTGAGACTGACTGAGCAATTCCGTTATCAAATTTCGGCTTAAATCCAGCTCCTAAAACCATTGCGAATGTAGCAAAATCCGATGAGAAAGCAGTAAATATTTCCTAAACAACCTCACCTCCAGCGACGGCAATTGGGTTAAAAGACACATTGGAAGACAGCAGAGAGCATTATTTGACAAAGTCAGCTTCGTGATGGTATCCAAGGGGGACCAAGAGAGCCAGTCACTGACGAGAGTAGAGAAGACTTCTGGATCGCGACTTTCCGCTGAAAGATGCTCGTATAGCCGTCGATTGGACCAATCGATGATGTTGTGATTACCTCCCCACTTTTGTTGATAGAGAACACCGCCAACAAGGTGGAAGCGTTGACGATCAAGAAGGTAGTGCAGAAGCTTGTTCGATGAAGAAGATTTACGATTTTGGACCGTGGAGAGGAGATGAAGTATATCTGATATTAACTGGATTGAGAGCGTAAAAAACATAATAATTACTTAAAATATCAAAATATCTGAATGTAGTTCATATAGAGAGGAGTATTTACAATGTCAATAGGATTTGAACGATGTAGTCTAGCAGAGACACAATTCTGAATAGAAAGACACAGTCAAGATGACTGATAGTATGCACTAAATGTCACGACTATACTACAGAACTAGGTGTATATTTTTTATTCTTTATTCATTTACATTCAATTGACAATTGACGATATGCAAGTAGGAAACGAGTGAGGACTATTCCCCAAACGTTGCTAAATGCACGATACCCGCGCACATTAATCACCTAATGACCAAAAGACATTGCTTAGATAAGACTGGTATCAGAATGACTTTACTATTAGTGCCCAAATATCAGCCCATTATGAATATAATCTAATCTAAATGGATTAACAAAATGCGAGTGGAGGGTGAAATAAGATGTAAAAAAACAAAACGACAACAAAATACAGAGGAGGTTTAAATGTCATTTGCAAACATACCGACTGGTCCACACAATCGACATCATCCAGGCAGCAGGCCAAACCGACAGGAGAGCAGAGCAATCCCGCGGAATCCGAATTAGCCAAAGGTTCTGGATTCTCAACCACCCACTTCGAGCTCAAATCCCCACTTTTCTGTGAGAGAAGAGCTTCGGAAAGCCAACCACCATAAACCTCAGAATCTTCCCTCACGTAGGTCAACAGGCATTCAAGCAGATCCACATTTCTAAAATTGGGAAACACAACCGAGTACACATTAATGAAAGAAATTGAAAAGTTTAGGTATATAATGCTTGTAATTGTTAAAAAGTGGGCACTAAGACGATGCTAGCCATCAAGGCCGTTGGTACAGAAATAGGCTAAGGTAGCAACCTTAACAAAAAATGAACACACAAACGACCGATGAGAAAGTAGGACTTGAGATATGCTTGTCGACTATGTTTGTCCCCCCCCCTCATACCCTTGTACCTCAAATGCTCCTTCGCCCACATTCCTTTCATACTTTTATAAATCTGTGTATTGATTGTGCAGCCTAGCTAATGGCCCTAATAAGGTTCTGTGTTGCAAGCCTATGGTCTCATGTCTCCAACTAACTGTCAATTATTCATGAATGAACAATGAACGCCAAATTGATTAATCGCCTGACAGCGCATCAATTGGACCATTACACGCAACCAGGATAGTCCTGACTCACTGCTGACGCCTCCTCCTTCCTGCCTGGTATACATTTGCACCCTCTAACTCTTGTTTTTCAAACTTAGACTGTTGTTACCTCTTAGCCATAAGGGAGAGAGTCATTAGTTCTAGGAGGGCATGTCGAGTCTAATTTGATCCAGCTCTTAAGGTAGCTTTACAAACAGAATTAGACTTATCCCCCTCCCCCCTTTATGTCCCTTCAATCTGAGCTGTCTCACCTTTCAACATAGTAGGTTTATTAAGGTGCGAAAGCATATTGTCGACAGGCATAAGTTCGTAGGTCCCCCCCCCCCTCCCAGTGACCACCTAGCATCCCGTTCAGAAGTGGCTTAAAAAAAGAGGACACCGGAAGTGAAAGTGAAGATAAAAATCGATGTGAGAGATGCGGCTGAAAGTTAGGAATCTGACCAATCCTTTTTTAGGGTTTACAAAGAACAAGGATTAGGTGGAAAAAAAGATAACGCTTGAATGGGAATAAAGTAGGTAGCGTGATCTAAATAGATGCCGCAAGTATGTGCACAAGGCCAGTAAAGAGGAGAGGACATAAAGCCTGTCCAATGAAAGAAGCAAATAGGAGCTAAGACGGACAGAGTTTACTAATGGTAAGAGCAGAGGATAGTAGCCTGATCTAGCTAGTGACCTTGCTGAGGTCCCAGTTCACCGACCCCGTCGGTCCAATAAGCGTTGGTGCACCTCACTTTGGTCCAGCAAGAATGTGGGATTACTTCTAATCTCCTTGGGGTTCATATCACTTTCATTCACGTTGGTATTAACCGCTACAGGTGCTCTAATCAAAGCATTCTTTCTTTATAGCAGCGAATGCAAAATGAGTTGGGACAATGGGACTACAGAGCTAATATTCACTCGTAAAATGACCCATTCTCTTTCCCAGAACTGATGTTTGCCCTTATTCCATTGTAGACAGCTTCATTTTTCGTAAGTGTACATCCTCTTCTCCCCAGTTTCAGAAATAACACAAATATTAGTTTTGAAAGCTATGGCAGCAAGATATGCAGATTAAAACAGCATCCTACTCGCCATTATTAAGTAGTTTCGTTTACTAAGATTATGAGAAGAGGAAATAGTTGAATATATGGGCTAGCATATAGCGATTAATGCTCTCAATCAACTCGGATAGGAAACCCACAGTCTGCGACCCTATCTATCGAACAGGATTGATGGTTCCAGTGAATCATTTCAATTACTGCATGTTCACTAACGATTCTTGACTGTTAATTTCTTGTCACTAACACACGTAGGTAGTGAGATCAAAAGAGGCATTTGATCGCTGCAAATATTTGGAATCATTTTGAAATATGATACCAAAGAATCTTACCCAGTTAAAATAGCTAAATGCAGACAGTTGAAAGAGGCTCCAATGAAGTGTTTGCCAAGATTCTGACGCATTGATCGAATCACGAGAGTATTGGATCCATCTAATCGAAAGTACCACTTCATCGCAGCAGTTTTCAACACATTCACAAGGCAGATGGAGTAGGAATTAGAGGGGGAGTGATCACCTTCCTGTTGGTGTGTAGATAGCTGCTCTTGGCCGCCTTCATCACCTTCATCAGGAACGTCCGATGCAGCAATCTCAGTCATGTCGTCACAGGGATAGTCCAGAAGTGCACAAACACAATCAATATGTCCGTAGAAGGCAGATATTAGCAGAGGTGTGAGGTCACAATCGTCAACTAAGTCCAAACTACAAAGCGGCAAAATAAGCAGAGAATCAATCAACAAAAAATGCATTATTTACAAGATAATATCAATCGCACTATTTGATTAATATTTTAGGGGGTGTGCGATAGACTTACCTCCACGTGGTGTACCCTGGGCAACGTATACTCATAGGTCAAAAGTCTATAAACTGACAGTTGACTTCTGACTTTAAACAACCATGACCCCCTTTCTGCCATAGTCCACTTTCACAGTACTCATCCTACCTTTTCTCTGCCTTTGTGTCTGTCTGTCTCTTTTGCATCTGTGAAGCACCCTTCTCTTCAACCTCTTGAATTTATCTCACTTAGATGTTCCTCCTCCTCTCTTTGAAGCCCGAAGTCAACTAAAGGGCTAATGATAACCATCAAAACGCCTGCCATTTGAAATAAATACATATTTTAGCCCTATAGGGGTGGTTGGTGATTGTGCTAGTGCTCACTTCTCAAAAGAACTTACTATCAATAAGTGGAATTATATTTCGATAAGAGACATTCTAATAATCATGGACTTTTGTACGATTCGAAGCGTCCAAAAATGAGAAACTCG
>UZAE01000707.1:0-19327 GCA_900617975.1 Rodentolepis nana | reverse complement strand
GGGGGGGGGGGGGGGGGGGGGGGGGGGGGGGGGGGGGTAGCATTTACTCTGTTACCTCCAGTATTTACTTCTATTTCGCAGTTTTCACCTATATAGTCCTTAATTGGTCCTGTGTTGAAATCAATTCACGAATGCGTTGCATGTCCTCCCTCACAATTCGCCTTTTTCAATCATCGGTTCATTACCCACGATGGGCTTATCAATTCGCTCTTGCCAGCGAAGTACCAGGATTTTATCCCCAAATTCTCAACACGCATTTTGATATGGCACGTTTCTTGGGCAAATCATTGTCTTAGCTGACAAAAGGGTACCTTAGTTTGTTCGATCTAGTGTATTTTTAGTTCGTTCAAGGTCATGCGTCTTAAAGTACAGCAAATACCATATAACTTGCTCTTGTTTGCGTGTGTGTGTGTGTGTGTGTATTTTAAGCCGAAAGGAAATGCTCTCCCTCCTCAACTGCTTTCTTTTTCCGTTGCCTAGCTCTCTCCGCTACTTTGGCATCATTGTACCTTTAAGCCGAAGGATGTAGACTGCTGAATCAGAAGGAAGGTTTTGGTTAAGTAAAAAAAGCTTAAAGCAAGAATCTTATTTTTGTTATATCATGGACAAAGGACTACAAATCTACTCCTCCTTTGCCTAGGTTTGATTATAGTTACATCTAGAACCGATTTTATGTTTCATTGGTGTGCATTTATTGGTAGCATTCGATTTATTATTTTTTTGCATAATAACCTATTTTATATAATTATCGTAAGCGTTTTAAGTGTCAAAAATTAGTCAAATCTAAGAGAACCAATAGAAGATTGAAAAAAATATGCGATTATATTAAAGGTCTTAGCTTCCTTTATCTCGATTCCTCGTCGAGGTCGTCTGCTCGAAAGTGATTTCTCCTTCTGACTTAAGTGACAATTCTCTCCTCTTCCCAAACACATCGAACGTCAGATCATACCTCCGTCGGTCTCACTTCGTTAATCAAGTTTGCATATATAAAGAGGAAGGGAGAGAGAGAGAGGTTTGTTACTTCTCGAACCAATGGGCAAGTTTTTCCTTTCAGCGAAAATATTAAATGCTTCTTCCATGTGGAATTATACACTGACAAAACTTAGACTTAAAGTCGTTGAGGCCCTAATTTGACTGAAGTTTAATTTTTTGAACAAATATTTGACATGTTGGTAATCAAGCCTAGTCAAACGGCGAGATTAGTTTATTTTGGGTGTGAATTTATGAGAAAAATAGTGTCCCATATAAATTCTACGAATTTGGTTTAAATTCTGCGAAATCAAAAAAAAATTGAATCACTTTTAAGGGACAGTTAAGTTTTCATTTTACGTACTTTATTGCTTGACCTCGTTAGAAGGCAAAGGAAATGATACCCTATTGTTACCATTTTTACTATAGAGCACTCCTAATTCTTTCCGATTCAGCAATTTACATATTCGTATTTGGGGAGGGGAGGGGAGGGGGAGGTGAATGGGGTGGAGGAGTGGTCATCCTTTCAGTCCACTGGCCATTAAACAAATACATCTCTAGAGATTTGTGCGCTCTTGTAATTTAAATATATGCCTGGTTTAATTTCTTAGCACAACATTTTATTCGAATATCATGCTTAGCGCGGTACTTATTTGTGAGGGATGGAGTGGGAGGGAAGTGGAGCGTGGTGAGGGTGGCTAATCTTCAATTGGTGTGTAGGAAAAGGTTTAAAGCCCTGTGTGTAGGCATAAATATCTGCCTTAATGGCTTTTCTTACCCATTTAAAGGTTAGGCCTTTGAATTAGCTACTACCTAATCAAAGAATCATGTGTTTTCGAGTCACCGTTAACTATGGTAATTGGAAATATAGAAAATGGAGCGCACTATTGGGACATTTTATTTATGCAAAAACTTTGATATCCCAGCGTGGAGAACTTCATCTTCTTCCTTTAAGTTTCAATAGACCTTCTTTTTCATTAGGCGCATTTTATCACCGAATTAGCTTCCTCCATTGCTCGTTTGAATTTTTGATCTTAACAACTGGAAGCAATGAATAGTCCTTCCTTCAGATTGACTCTTTAATTGTGCTAACAGTTCAATGAAACTCGTACCTAGGTGTCGATGTTCAAGAGCGCAAGGTTATGCATCGTTTGTTGCACTTTCTAATCCCATTTCTCATAGACACTTCAAATTGTTGTCCAAGCGTCACAAGAGATGAATAGGTTAAATCTACTCTAAACTCTTATTCTAATTTCAACACCTACAATCTCTATGGGTGTTAACCCTTTAACGCCCTTAAGACAGGAGTGGTTCTCTTTCAAAATAAGTTTCCTTGATACTAGACTCATAACAGAAGGTGCAATTGTCGTTTGTTCAAAACGTGTCGATAGCCCTTGCCTGATACCCCACCAAAACTCATCACGTAGGTGTCATCTGTCTGCTGTGTGGGTAAATTTTTCAATAAAAAATGGTTCAGGTGTTGGGGGGGGGGGGGGGTTAATAGTGTGGTGTTGGGACTGCCTTTTTTAATAAAGTGTTGGCACCGATCAAGTTTTTTAACACCTATTCGACTGCTCCGTGTTATCGAAATAGGAAATAAAGGTAACCATTCATTTCCTTCAGCATAACTTCAGTTTATAGAAATTTGACAGTACATTTATGCCCCTACTTTACGACCTTCCACATCAGAGTTTGTGGAGGGAATTCCACATGTTTCACTTAACTTCTCAAAGTTTCATCGACATCTTAGCACTTGAGGAAATGATTTGCTGCCCTATTAATATTCCGATAAAGAGGGCATTTAAAGTCCTTTATATCTTCAGATGAGGGTTATTTTTAACCCCCCCTTCATTGAAGGTGTATCCTTTCATGATGAAAAGTAATCAATAAATATTTTTTTGGTATTGAAGGTACTTGACAGTTACCATCACTTCGGATCTCTCGTCTTCTCGATCACGCCCAAATTGGTGTAATTTTTGTGTGTTGACGAAGTCATTTCACTGCATAATTAGTGTGTTACTTCGCTCCTTGGGGGTGCCCTAGTGTTTCGTTAGGTCTTGACTCTGTGTGTGTGTGTGTGTGCGCATGGCGAATGACAACAAAAAGTCTATATTTTCTCATGCCAGATGTGTGAACCTGCGTTTGCGACATGCGACACTCAAGTACCAAAAGTGTATCTATAAAAGGCAGGCCGCGATGTGCGCTTCGTATTTACGAGGATTATTTGCTATATTTTTGCAACGAATCAAGCGTGTTTGTCACTTGATTGATGCCATACAGCACCAGCATACACTTTTAGCAACTTCACAAAGACTCGGGTGTCATCTCATCGTTTAAATACCGTGATCGGCTTCTTTGGGCGGCCAAATGGTATATCATCGGTGTCCGAAGTGATTTCCTTAGAACTCATGCCTGTCGTTGTTTGCTTATTGCGCTTGAGTTAGGATAATAACTGAGCATTTCTTAGTTTTTTGGGTTTCCTGAAATAAGAGCCGACAATTCCTGTACATTGTTTCGAATACTAATCTAGCCTTATTTAAGGAGAGAGCCTGGTTTGTACCGTTTTTTGTTGCGAATGGGTGTGAAAGTCATTGTTCCGTTTCGAATAAAGACTTTATGAGTAAATAATTGAGTAAACATGCGAATGTTGTGTTTAATGCTCTTGGTAAATACTTGGCGGAATTTCTGCTCCACGCTTTCACGCTGACCTAACTAACACATTAACTTTGCCTTAGCAGGAAGAAACATAGTAAAGTCATTTCATCGATGAATGATATTTGCCTTTGAGACGAGAACCCCCCCCCCCCCCAATGCAACATAGAAGCTTATAATAAGTAATTAACTCGCATATTAAGCTCACCTTAGGAGGATAGTGAGATTGCAATTAGATGGGGGGGGGCACTATCATATCTTTGTTCGGGCTGATAACGTATCATCTGGAGGGTATTCCATTATACACTGACTCATCTCAACTTGCCTTTCGTCTGGTAAAATTTTGTGATTTGTTCATGTTAAATCCCCTCAGTATCTTACATTTATATTCAAATAACTCTTCAATAATAGATTAAAATCCAGGGATTGAAAAAAAAGTATTGTTTTCGCTTAAATATGGTGATAATTTGTCTGAATTATCTATTGGTAAAGGAAGTTTTGATGTGGGGGGGGGGGGGGGAGAGGGAGGCCGGGGTGGGTCTGGAGGATTAGCCCTGAGCCTATTATCTCGGAAATTTTGAGTAGGTAAATAAAAAATGCGTAGGCTGGTTAGGTACATTAAAAAAAGGCTTCCCCTTCCGGGTTATTTTGCCACCTATCGGTTACGACCGAAGTGAATCTGAGATGAGTACGATTCTCGTTGAGTTTTATAATGAGTTTTCAATGCTTAATACTTTTTCGATAATTCTAGGGTACCTTCATAAACTGATAATTTGTTGGTGCCTTGATTGCTCTCACTCATTACTACTGTTTTCTTAATCTTATTGATTCCTAATCAAAAATAAATAGGCCCTGGTTAGTGTGTTGCTCGTAATAAGGTACTTTGTCATGACGATGAGTCATTATTGGTGTGGCGATATTCTTTTCGGGATTTAGAAAATATCATTAATTTAGGTAGGGGTACACAAAGTTCTATTCAAGTGGTAACTTCTTCAAGAGCATCTAGTAAATAATTCTAAACGTTTAACTGCAATCAAGTTTCACGTCATTCGCTTCATCTTTACTTCATAAATTAGACATCCAAAGAGATATACCATATGCATTCTACATTTAAAGTTACAATACTAATGTCCCTATTATTTTGCCATTTCTCTTACAGTAAGGTATACAACGGGAACACTCGTAGTAAAGTCAAATTCTACTCCACTGATACATATTACTTATTTTTTACTAAGTAGAACATTATTAAAATCATTTGAAGTTCGAGTAGTTTAATAACGCTTTTGTAAAATTTATCTTTTCTACGGAGCAAAACACAATAAACATAAAAAAATGCTTCCAGTTTTACACATTTCGATCATCATTTGAAGTTCTTTGCCTTTCTATGACAAATTGTTTGTGTATTGTGACATTAAGTATATTGGGCATTTGTTTTCATTAATTTGTGGTTGGTCATCTTCAAGATATCGGTTATCCAACTTTCAATATCTGTTTACCCATCTTTCAAACTGTTGAAAATTAGGTCAAAGCATGCAGCTATTTTGATAAGTCAAGCAGGCTTAGTGCTTAATTGGAGGGAGAAATCAAATCCCTATTTTTATAATGGGCATCTTTCCTCCCCCCCCCTCCCCTCCCCTCCCCTCCCCTCCACTAAGAAATATATGTAGCTACTTTTATTAACTTCACAGCTCTTATTTCACTCCTGAGCTAAGTGTTTAATACAGCCAAATGTTTGCCTTGGGTTCACTTCTTCTATTTACATTAAACGATCGAGCAGCCTTTCATTTTGTTTTCCTATAAGTTTTTTTGCCCTTCATCCTATTATTTCCTAAAATTGAATAAACGAACCGTTACTGGTCTATTATTTAGATTATGAGCATATTCCTAACTCTAACCTGTGTTGTGACCCTTTTTTTAATTTCGTCCAAATCTATTATCAATAACAAGACTTTTATGATTGATCGAAAGGCTTACCTCCACGTGGTGCACCCTGGGCATCGTATATTCATACGGCAAAAAAAGTCTATTAACTGGCAGCTGACTTCTCATTTCAAACTACCATCACTTCACTCTATGCCATATTCGATTACTTCACAGTACTCACCTCACCTTTTTTTCTACCTTTGTGTCTGTCTCTTACAGAAATTTGATGTTCCTTCCCCTCTGTGAAGTCTGAAGTCAAATAAAGGGCTAATGATAACCATCAATACGCCTGCAATTTGATATAAATAAATAAAATGCTTGATTGAAAGGTTCTTAGGGTCACCGAGTGGCAATCTTATATCATATCCCATGTTTTATTTACATTTATCCACCTAAATTCCTATTCCATTTTGTTACGTTTGAATTATTCAAAGTGGTATGACAAGTTGCTTAGTTCAATCAGGTAATATAGGTACGTTATTTCTCTCATAATCGTCACACTTCACAAAATCGAGCACGCGGCAATCGTGGCGACATTTGTGTCATCATAGAAGGGCACAAAAGTACCACAAGTGGCACTAAGCAGACACAGTAATGTTTAGACTTACCGCTATAACGAACGTAAGACGTCTGCTGCCTGATATGAGCCAATTAGGTGATAGCCTTGCAACTACGTCAGACCATTGGTTCATCCCTTGCTATCACATGCTTTTCCTCAACACGCATTGGCTACCAAGCCCAGCAATGCCTACGTGAGAGGGATCTAGGGCCTCGTTGCTAGCGTGCACCTTAGCGCTACGCACACTAAAAGCGGAACTTGTTTTGTTGTCTTGACGGCGTGTCTCCTCTTTGCTGCTATCTTTATCTGACCTTCTGGCTTCCCCCTCATTCCATCCTAAATCTGATAATCTCTTTCGTAAGTCCTTGTCTTTTCTATCTTCTGGTTAGTCTAATTATATTACCGATTTGATATGATCTCTTTTTATTGTTACTTTATTACATACCTAGTAAATGTTTTATGTTATGATTCCTCGTATTTCTATCAACAGCCTAAATTGCTGTATTTTCTGAGGGAAATTATCTGATGTTTTTCTGTAAGTGATAAATATAGTTTGCATGATTTCCATATAGTTAAAGAAAGTGGAATAAAAATGATTAAATTAACAAGTTACGTTCGTCAAGTTCTCCATTCATTGTGTCCTGAATGTATCCCAATATAATCACTGCTTAGGCTATCATTAGAGATAATTTGGTTCATATTGAAACTACAATCAATAATAATTTTTCCTAATAATGTGGTCTATTTTCACAGCAGAATTGCATTCATTGTGGTTGTTATTTGACCTAAGGTGGTTCTTTTAACAATATTTATTTTTCTTTTGAACATTAAATGTCTATAGTGGCAGATTTCGGCTCTAGTTTCAAGTTAGTCCTTGAGCATGAATGATTTCAAATTCCTTTTAACAAATTGTAACTATTTTGAGGAACTTCACTTTTCACTTTTCATGATCGGGTTACTATTTCATTATATCGTGTGGCACAATCTTGGTATTTTTTTAATACGCAGATTGCTCAATCGTCATAAGAGTGATATTTTTATTTTTTTTTGAAAATTTTTATTTGGGTTGCCATTTTTTGGAAAATATGTCTCTTATATGCCGTAGGGCTACTATGATATATCCGCTAGCCCTGGTATATAATTGACTCAAACGGCAGTGACAAGGTGAAGTTGGAATGCAGCCAATTGTATTAATTTCATTAGTCAAACAGAGGCAGCCTAGGAGAAAGCCTGTTGTTTTCAAGGTGTTTATGATCCGAATAACTATTATCTGTAAGAGGGCGTAGTGGAGGGGTGGCTGAGGGGTTAGGTCATTGTAATGCAATCTGAAGGAGTTGTTTATCCCTAGAACAAAGCATAAATACTTCATCTATGAGCTTGTATTTGTGCCGGTCTCCTTTCAAAAATTTTTTTTGTTTATCATTTCGTTTTGATCTGATTGACTTTATGAGAAATCAATACTCATAACCTCATTAGTTCTTCCTTTACCTCCTTGATATCTTTATTGAAGGTCAACGCGTGTGCGTAGGTGTCGCAAACATTTCCGTATTTTCGAGAGCCCATGATTAGGATTAAGCGACTGTTAGTGGTATTAGAAAGAGGCGATGGCCTAAAGGGAGGTCTCATTAAACGAGGCTACTTACGCCAAGAAACACTTGACTTTCCCTGTTTGCCCTTCAAGAAATCGACCTCTCCTTCAATAAGATGACCCATATGAAACCACTCGGTTTATCCTACTTTTAAATACGGGAGAAACTAAAATCCAAGCTTCTCTTCCATGTGGGAGATGACTGGTTCCGATTTTAAATACTTTTCAGTCCCAAGGCAATTAATTGTTATCCATCATCATCATCATCATCACATTTCAAGTCAGTCGTGGGGACGACTTAACAAAATCCTTCGCTCTTTTGTGCATCAATTGTCGTAACTTTTGTCAAAGTTTAATTTCTTTCCATTAAAGAAAATGGTATTATCTATTTTCAACCCCTGGCGATCATGCAGATTTCCGCCATCCTCCTTTTCTCAACCCTTGTTACGCCAAGTGGAGCAAAATATAGTCCTCTTTCTCATCGATAAGTTTTTTTTAAGGACCAAGAAGCTTCTATTTTTTTTACTGACATTGCAATGATACTAACGACGCGCGTTTACCACTCACGCATACTTAAAAGTAATTTAGATTATTTTACGTGTTTATAGTCATCTTCACTAGTCCAGAGTGGAGAGTTCGATTTAAAAATAATTAATCAATCCCATCCCCTACCCTTCCCCCCCCCCTCCCCTCCTGATTTGGCTGACATTTGTAGATATTCAATCAAGATGTACCCTGCAATATGATGTTAAGACGTTAATTCAAGAAGTTCTGCCAATGTATGCAATCCTTCAAAATTCAGGTCAGGCGTGTCTTCTGTGGTGTCAAACTGACGTTTACTCCTAGAGTAGATTTCTATTTTGACAACGCTTCGAGTCAGAGTTAATTGCATTTCTTGAATAATTTATTTTTTTGCTTTTATTTAGATCTGTTTACACTTTTTTCTAAATTTTAATAAAATAGTCAAGTTTTCGTTCAGCGGGGGTTTATTATCAATAGCTGGCAGTTCTGACTTAAATTTAATGAGAGTTCAAATCACTTTTAATTGTTTTCCTCATGCACTTACCACATACCTACCGCTTAGAAAGACCCTTTTTTACCTAATTTGGCAGATCTTTAGATAGTACGACGCAAGACCTTGGAAGAAAACTGAACTAATACGTTATACTATTGTAATGTTGATCAGTCCGCGTTCGTGTGCTTAACTTTTCTGTCCATTGCCATCTAAAGATTGCATCTAGGATAAGAATTGAATAGGAGGTATTTATGGCCATCAATTTGGCATGGGCAGTGAGACTAAAAGGTTTCACCCTTGAACTAACAGATTTTCAAATTGCTTTGTTCGGTGCCTTTTCCATGTAACCATCAAGGCTTGAGATATCTGGAAGTATTCTGATTGAAGTTGGTTGGATGACTGGCTTTAAAAGAGCAGGTTCTCGTTCGCTCACACTTCACAACTCAGTCCTAATTCATTCGCGTGGGGGGTGGGGGGGGGGGTTGGAAATCCTACGAAATTTGAATTAGTGGAAGCTCTCCCACTCCACTCTCTCATATGACGTTTTTGCTCGCTGTCGTGCGAACAAATATCTTTTTTGTTTTTTTGGCATTTGATTTGCTCGAATGAACTCTTTCAATCATCTTCTAACACGAGTTACATTTTTATTGAGTTTATATTTTTCTTTTGTGGTGCGTAATCTCATTCGTTAATTTTTCATCATACTTCCAAAATTTAAGTTCTTAATTAATTTTACTCACATTATTTTCAACAAATAGTTTTATGAGCAAATAACCACATGGTTTATTATTCAATCTGGCATACCGCTATTAGGTGCACATGTTGGTGTAATTTGGCAAAATTTCACTACAGAGGAATAAACTATCTTGTTTAGGTACTTCAAAATCATCATCGAAACCTGCAAACGAAATCCACCCACCCACATTGTTAATTAACCAGGTCTTAATTATCCTAATTAAATCTGCAGACGGAAACACAGATATGTTTGTGGTTTCTTGTTTCCAAAAGGAGAAAAAAAATCAACCTAATTAGATATCTCATTTCCCTCTCATCTACCAATGCGTTAATGTTGTTCGATTTCTCAATTTTTTTTGCCACTAAGAGCTTATTACTCCAATTATGCAAATTAAACAATGCAACCCTGGGGTACCACACTCCTCTCCCGCTATAATTTGAACTCTCATCAACTGGTTTTACTCAAATCACTCAAATGTCCTCCTAACAGCAGTTTTACACAAATTAACTTCGCACACAATTATGGACTACTGACCAATCAGATAGTGTCCTTGAAGGAGAGTTTCCACTGTATGTTGGGGGCTTGATGTTTCGTTATGCTATGTCAACAATATTGATCAAAAATTACGCACAAATCATGAAAATATGGTATACCGAAAGGGGAGTCAAAATGCGACAAGAAATATAAATGTGGTTCTTTTTCTTTTCGCAGTGGAAAGTGTGAAATGGACTGTCGAGATAAAAAGAGGATTTTTAGTATATCCACGTCTCTTTCCATAAAGAACTTGAACAAGCAAATTACCTCACGCATTAACTATTAAAAGGGCTAATTAAGTGGTATTTCTTTTTCCAATTCGAAATAGTTCACTTCTTCCGCATAGTGGTTTTCTTTTACCTGATATTATTTTTTTGCAAAAAGTGAAATAGTTGTATGTTTGCGTGTCTAAAATAACTTGTTTTCGTTATCGTAACATGGTGTTTTCAGGTAATACGATATGTACTTGATGAATAGGGCGGGGAGAAACGACGTGGAATATGAAAGAAGTTGAAAGAAACGAAGTTATCCTGAAGAAGAAGAAGAAGGATAAACAGCAAAAGTGTTTGATTATGCCGACTAGAATAATTTCTGACATCTGTAATGTTCTAACTAGAAAGCTGGAGTTTCCCCCAAATCGTCTTATGAATCAATGTTTCAGAATAAATGCTTCACTTTCATTATGAACCTTGGGGGGGGGGGGTCGTATTTTTATTAACTGGTCCAGGAAATGTGCTAATTTTTTTTCTGAAGTAGTCTCGTCCAATTCCTTTAGCAAGAAAATGAACCCAACGGTTGAATGCGAAAGGTTTCCAATATTGCATTCAAAGAGAAGTTGGTGATATTACGTTCGAATTAACGGTCTTGATCCCGTCCCTAGCCATTTGTACGCTAAAAAGACTTCATATGTCCTACTCTCTATGAAATACGCGCTGAAGATTTGATCACCTATGTTTATCCATTGAGCACATGTCCTGAGCTCTCCAATCTTCCTGCACTTCGAAAATCATTATCGAATTTCTACCGCCTCTGTCTGATTTTCGAGGTCGTTGTCAAATTGATGCTTGTTTTCAAAGCATTGAAATGATTGGAGAAAGTGGTAAATTGAATGTGAGGTACTTCGTAATGAATGTGACTTAATTATACTAAACAATTAGCAATGAATTGCTAAAACTCTCTTCGAATGACCTCCCTCCTCGTAAAACTCTATTTTTGAATGCCAATTCTGTAGGGAATTCGCACTTTTCGAGTTTGTGTGGCTAGCGCGGAGATGTAAAAGCAATGTGTCTAATGGAGCCTGATTCCAAAACGAGGTTTCTCATTTGTGCCTCAAAAATGTTTCCTATTTCGCAGAGTCAGGAGGCAACTTTCATTTTCATAATTATTGATTAATTGGGATAGACCGTGATGGACAATGATTCTTTTTAGCTTTCCAGGCCCTTAGAAAGTGCAAATTCTCTCTTATGGGAAGTGTAAAGTTCCGATATGACAGAGTATGTTAACTTCATAGTCATCGATTTGAGAAATTCACCAGACAAGTCACGTGTTTAAAGTCAAATGTGATCTATGCGCTAGGTTTTAGTGAGCAATTGTCATTTGCTCCAAACTTCGCAAAGATTGTTAAATTATTGTTGCTCAGTGGTAATTGTCTCATTTGATGTGTATTGATTAATGCTCTCTGATATCTTCTAAACCCTCATCGTGGATTTTCCATTTCACATTTTATACAAAAAAAATTGAATCCTCATTAAAGTCTAGTCATGGTTGACTGAACTGTCAAAGTGATAACAGCACAATCCCTCGTCCCCCCAAGGGAGACAAAAATGAGGCTACAAAAGTTGTACTCTAATGAGCAGTTGAATTTGATAGGCTCTAGCGGTTGCTTTGTTTGAGACTGGTTTGAGGCTTTTTTATGCAATTTTTCAGTTCCTTGAAGACATGCGCATTGTAGTGGCGCCCTCTGGGCAGAAATTCGTCAACCACTGTCTCTAGTTGACAATTTTTTTCATAGTATCCGACAGCACTCGGCGAAAATCGGCTTTCGCATTTTTTTGCCCCAAAAAATGCACGTTGATCACATTTTTATTTCAAAGCCAAAATTTTAGGCGCGTTCATTTTAGACTTTCGTTTGAGCTGGAAGTAGAGAAGTGTACTGCTAAAACGCTTTTTTTTGTGCTTCGGGTTCACTCTAATACGCGCATACAACAACAACACAAGATTAAGCATTTTCAATTGTGTGTGTGTGTGAGATAGGTGTCAATTCCATGACATCTGAAGACTATTGCATAATGACAACTTTTCTTGCAAGGAGAGTAGCCTCACTGGAATTCTCCTAATTTCCAAACCTAAAGCAAGAAGGATTGATTAGTTACGTGGACAGCGAGAGTTGGTAGGAGAAAATGTATAAGTGGGATTTATAAATGGTCTTCGATCGCCTTTCAAATTGGCGTCCAACCAATTCCCCCCCCCCCCTCCCCCCTTCATCCTTTACACCTACAAACTGTCATGTGTTGGTGGAATTTTCATAAGCTCTGTCTAGAACAGTTGATGGTAGTTGTTATAGTCTTTGCGATAAATCGTAGAAATTGATATTAGCACGTGGAACAGCTTTACAAATTAATGAAATTGGTCATACCGTTTACTTTGGCGAAGGTGGTCTTTGTAAGTTGCTTCTACTCACTTGCCAACTTTGGCATTTGAAGAGCAAATACATTTTATTAATTGTATATCTAGTTGTGGTGTTCTCAGTGCACTCCTAACGCCTCTCTTTTGTATACAACGCTGTTGACGGCGGTGACTCCCTTTAATAGCAAGGATTGGGGGGGGGGGTATTACTTCGCCTCTCTCCCTGTTGCCTATTAGTCACGAATCTTTCATTTTGCAATACTAAGAATTTTGAATCACCACATTGCTGAAGTATGTATAACGCACGCGTTAAAGCTGGAATTAAGGATAAGTGATTTATGTTTGTAAAACATTATCATTTCTGGCCAGTGTACAAGGCGCTGGATAGTTTATTTATTCCCTGAACAATTGATT
The DNA here is from genome assembly GCA_900617975.1 of Rodentolepis nana. Lineage (NCBI taxonomy): Eukaryota > Metazoa > Platyhelminthes > Cestoda > Cyclophyllidea > Hymenolepididae > Rodentolepis > Rodentolepis nana. Next base: position 6,312 of record UZAE01000707.1, on the reverse strand, counting down.
TGGGTGTTTTCTTTTCGACGCTTATGATTTCTTTTTTTACATTGCTCAAACAAGCATTTCCGCGTTCACACCGTGGAATCATCCAGAACCTTCCATTTATTCTACCCCCAACGGTGTAGAGGCCAGCATTTGTCCTTTATTTAATAACAATATAACCAGAACAAGACTTGAAATTGCGTGGCTGTGATATTTAAGGCAACAATGTTTTCTGTGGGGGGGGGGTTTACAAACACGACAATTCGAGCCGATCAATGAAACATTCCAGACTACTGCATTAAATTTCACAGCTTCCTCCGGCTCATTTTTTTGGAGCAGGTCTTATAGATCTCGGCAATCTGATAACGCAGAACAAAGTGGGTGGCTGTGTGCCCCTCTCCCTCCTATTTAGTTAGTCCTTGTAAATATAAAATCACAATTTTCTGAACACCCCAGTGTATACAAGTGTTCATATATTTAACGGAGCGGCGGTTTACTGAGAGAGTAATAGCGATTCTAGCTCCTTGAGTATTCAACGGTGTATACTCCCTGTTCTCCCCACCCCACTCCGCCCTCTCCTGAGACTTGAATGCTCTTTAAGATCATTTTATTATGCATCATGAATTTTGGCAATTTCTACTGGTAAAGGAACGTAAATGTCAATGTTCATTTAGAAGGAAGAGGAGGAGGAGTTGAAAGAGAATTGAAAATAAACGAAATAACTGGGGGGGGGGGGGACATTTGCATTGATATATTTTTACAATAGCTTAAAATAGTAGTTTTTCTGAGGAATATTTCGCTTATATGAAAGGTAACTTGTGAGCTTTGGGGCAGTAAAATTCCGTGGGTAGTGGTTTCATTAAAATTCTAACAATGTGTGAATGTAAAGTGTGCTTTTATTAAGACAAGAGTGAGCTCAAAAAGTGAAAAGACCATTAAATTACCCCCCACCCCCATTAATCGCTCCATCCATGCGGTGGAGCCACCTTTAAGGATCCTTTCCCTTGTAAATATATTCAAATCCCTATCTTTATAGTCAATACCTAATGGATAATAAATTACGTATGAACAGCCTTGTACACTATTATAGGCGTAAAAATTTCATTTATTTCACCACTATAAGTTGCTGGAAGTTTCGTACTATTATCTTTACCCCCCAAGTGTGTTCTCTATGTCCCAGTGTCATTTCTTTGTCTGCAATTAATTCTATGAACATGTCCAGAGGTGGCTGAATAAATTTTGGTCAGAATACTTGTTGCGCGATTGGTACTATTGCATTATGAGGGGCTATCCACAGGGTGACGTTCAATTAGAATTTTATTATTTCAAAAGCGTAAAATTACTTTTCAGGTTTGATTGCATTGTTTTTCATTGTTTTATTCTCAAACTGACCTCCATTTTGATCCAGACACTGTTGACAACACCAAGCATATCGGGAAATAATTCCCTTGGGATTTGGACGCATTTATGCTCAATTGTTTCTCTTAATTCAATGACCTAACTTAGCGATGGTAATGTGGGGGATGCTCCATCTTGCCGAAACTTTATTTATTTCAAATGTCAGGCTTTGTGATATTTATCATTAGGCCTTTAACTTTGACTTCAGCTTCCCCCAAGGGTGGGGGTACATTTATAGCAGTTAATTAATGGCAATTCATTAGCTGTCTTCTTGCTTCATATCTTTGGCTTTCCGTCCTTGTCTTTAGAGCTGGACACCAAATCAGGTGGGTCTTCTCCATTTCCTCCTGTAGGTTACATTCTTGGCTTTCCGTCCTTGTCTTTAGAGCTGGACACCGAATCAGGTGTCCATTTCCTCCTGTAGGTTACATAGGGGGCATGTGGGTTTCTTGTCTCTAGGGCTGGACACCGAATCAGGTGGGTCTTCTCCGTTCCTTCGTTGTCTTTAGAGCTGGACACCGAATCAGGTGGGTCATCACCATTTCCTCCGCTAGACACCGAATCAGGTGGGTCTTCTCCATTTCCTCCTTTGAACACCGAATCAGGTGGGTCTTCTCCATTTCCTCCTGTATACCAGTATCTTTGGCTTTCCGTACTTGTCTTTAGGGCTGGACATCGAATCAGGTGGGTCTTCTCCATTTCCTCCTCTGGTGAACACCGAATCAGGTGGGTCTTCTCCATTTCCTCCTGTATGCGAATCAGATGGGTCTTCTCCATTTCCTCCTGTAGGTTTCACAGAGGGCATGTGGGTTGAGTGCGCTAGACACCGAATCAGGTGGGTCTTCTCCATTTCCTCCTTTGAACACCGAATCAGGTGGGTCTTCTCCATTTTCTCCTGTAGAGAATCAGATGGGTCTTCTCCATTTCCTCCTGTAGGTTTCACATCAGGTGGGTCTTCTCCATTTCCTCCTGTAGGTTACAGATCAGATGGGTCTTCTCCATTTCCTCATGTAGGTTACATATGGTGGGTCTTCTCCGTTTCCTCCTGTAGGTCACATAGACAGGTGGGACTTCTCCATTTCCTCCTGTAGGTTACATAGAGTATATGTGGGTTGAGTGTATACTCTCAATCTGTGAAGGTGTTTTGATGGTTGAGTCGTGTCCGGTACGTAGTCAAAACTCAGCAACGGCTTCGACACTTGGCCAGTCGGCTATGTCGTAGAGTGCCACTGTCCACTGTTTCTCCTCTGTTCGAGCTTTAAGTTCGTTGCACCTTGAGGCTTGGAATTCTCTCCTGATTAAGACCTTCATTGTGTGGAAAGACATCGGGTGGTCCATGCATTGCAAAATCGTTGTCTCCTTCTTAGCAAGTGTGTCAGCAAGCTCAATGCCTTTAATGCCACAGTGACCAGGAATCCATTGTAGGACCACTGTTTTGTTTTTCTCTCAGCAGCTGATACAGTTTTCTAAAATATAACTGAAAATATAACTCTTCATTTTCAAAGTCTACTCCAATGCTGCAGAAAGTTTAAGAAAGGGGAATCGGTTACAGTACACTTATTTTAAGTGTGCATACAATTTTTTGGAACACTCTGTATTTGCTTAGCCACGGATATGTGGAGTTGATTGATTAGTTAGACTTTGATACGGCAGTGAAAGAAGCTTTCAGTTTCAGTCATTTGTGTGGAGAAGGAGAAATGCAGTGCTAATGCTTCCTGTTGAAGACTTCAAACGTATTAAATTCTGCTTCTTGTCATGTAGATTTCGGTTCAAGGAAGCATTATATCTTGAAATGAGGAACAGTCTTGTTATTCTCCCATAGAATAGCAACTACGCGTATCACATTTAGGAATCTTACGAAATACCCTCTAGTTGTCCTAGAATTGGTTTAACTAGTGTTCATTTGCCAACCCTCTAGAAGAAGGCCAATAATTTAGAGTATTTTCGCATTTGGGGGAATCTTAATCGTCCTAATCTCCTACCCATTGATTCACGTATTTTCTCAATGCTAAATCATTAACGCTCAGTAAACTTTTCCTAGCCCAAAAGCGTTTTGTGAAGTAAAAACTGGATTTTTTTAAAATTTCAATTCTATGTTTGTTTTCCTTTCAACACATGGAGACACACAGAGGGAGATGGTTTGCTGAATCCTCTCGAGGGGGCTGCGTGATATATACACTAATTAGGGAAATTATTAATGGGGAATTAGGGTTCCATGTTGTGTTGGTGCATGCTTTTTTTCAATGCATGATTCCAGTCTATGCTCATGTTCCTTTTAGTGTTTGCGGTCAGGTATGATACAACGAGTTCAAGACCCACTACAGTTGTACACGCTTTTTTTATATAACAGTGATCCTAATGTGTGTGTGTGTATGTGTGAGCGCATAGTTGCCCTTATCACAAATATTCATTCATGAGAAGACATTGATGAATTGGCTAAGGAATGTGTCCTTGACATTTATGCGAAGAACTACAGAATCTACTCAACTATATGCAAACCACCGCTTAAACGTGGTGTATTTACTCTTATATCTTGTCCCTAGCTAAATGAACACTGAGAAGAGCTTTCATTTCACTGGGATTGGACTTCTTTATGATTGATTAAAGTTTTGCTAGATTCAGCAAAAATGTCGGTCTTTCTCAAATAGGCTTCCAAGCATGCACTAAAGACATATCGGAGTAGTTTATTCCCTAGCGCAAATAATTGTAAGCTCACATATGTGCCTTAAAATTTCCCGAGGGTTCAATTAGATACCCCATTAAACAATGCCCCCTCCCCCAAACTATCTGCACGTAACTCGCTGGGAGATTCTAATTGAAAAGGTGAAATTGACTTTTTGTTTGCCTTTCTTCAATGGTGCACAACTGTTACCCAACTAACTGCCTCCTTGTTAATTTGCATGTAATTTACTAATTTTAAGTTTCACTCATGGAGTAATTAGCGCAAAAATGTCAAGCCTCTGCGCGTCCCTTTATGAACTTCCTGTTATTCAAATGGTCAACTTGATTATGAATAGGCTGATCAAGGGTATCAGAGTTCTTAACTTAACCTTGAACAAAATTGCTTCCATTTTCCTTGAAGCTTCAATGTCACTTTTCAAGTATTGGGTAGTCAAACTCATATATTTGTTGGTTGTGTAGAATAATATATTAATATGAGTCTTTAACTTTCGGGATTATTTCTCCGTGGAGATCATGATTTCATTTATTTGCGCTTATCTTTCAGGGACGGACAGTGAATTCCAGTTCAGGCCAGTCAACATCAGTATTCAACACTTCGGGGTCAAATTCCAGCCGAGTGAACGCTGAATTGACCTCAACTACATCTACTGCACCCACACCATCTCGACCGGCAAACGGACCTACAAAAGCCAGTCCTAAACGTCCACCAGCTAATTCACAACTCTCAACCAACATGGATGCTAAAGTCACCAATGAGTTGATGCATCTTCGTTCAGTGATTCAAGAGAAGGAGAGACGATTAGATGAGCTCTACTCAGAAATCGACAAACTCAGCTCTGTTCTACAGCAACACATCACAGAATGTGATACGTGGAAAAAGGTGAATCTTGGTTTCCAAAACCACTTAATTAACATAGTTCAGTGGAATTCTACCAGCAGTACATCTATAACCCCAGAACACATTTTTTTCAATAATTTTGGTAAAAGGATGAGTAATAATATCGAATTCGTACTAACCATCCAAAGTGCATTTAGGTTTCTTTCTCAAAGCCATGCCAGCTATATGACTTTTTTTCAATTTATCACTTAATCCTTAATGAAAGTATTAGATATCGTTTCTTTGTGTGTATGTAATTAATTAGATTTAGCACTCATGCTGGTGAGTTTATCAGTAGACGATAATCACTTGGAAGTGAGCAAGTATGAGTAGATCAAATGTCAATTCTCAAAAATTCATGCATTTTTATTGTGCGACAATCCACTTAACTAAAAATTATCAATCATTATCAATCAGGCTGTTTATTTACGCCTGAAGTCGTCGAGTGCTTGTGCTAAGTGCAACTTCGTTTATCATCAAATTGCAACTAATGTACAAAGCTCTTTTTTACAATTCTCGCTCTCTAATGCACTACAGTTGGATAGATTAGGCCAATTTCGTTCAATTTACGCTAAAATTCCCTCTAATTAATTCAAACCATAAGTTGGTGGCAAGTTGGTTTACCCATGGGAACGTGATGGTTGAATGCCTATCTTCCACCAGTAAACAGTGTTTTGAACTGCGGAAACGTAAATCGACCACACGTTGAAAGGTTTTAATACATTTATTCATTTCAAATGGCAGGCGTTGTGTTAGTTACCATTATCCCTTTAGCTGACTTCGGGCTTCACAAAGAGGAGGAGGAACATCAAAGTAACAGAAAGTCGGGGTGTGGGGAGCAAAAGAGTGATTCACAGATGTAATAGAGACTCAAAGGCAGAGAAAATGTAAGATGAGTACTGTGGAAGTGGTGGAATACGACATACAGTGGGGTCATGGAAGTTTGAAGTCAGAAGTCAACTGCCGGTTTATAGACTTTTTTGCCGTATGAGTATACGTTGCCCAGGGTGCACGTTGAAAGTTACTTTAAAAATGGGTTTTAATCAATACCCTAATGTCAGAGCTGCTATCATGCAAAAAGAGGACTAAATAGATCAAAAACTGTTATTTGGAAGTTAGGAACAACGAAATTAAGTGAACAAAGGTTGCTCTCAGGCTTTAATTACGATTATGAGATTCTAGATTCGATCAATTTTCAATCGATTTCTTTTTATTTTTTAACTTACAAATGTTCTCTTTCCTATTGCTGCTAATTATAAAGAAGAAGAATGTTTTTTTAAATATTTTTAGCCATTATAACACGAGAGAAGGGTGAAAATAATTGAGTTGAAATAGGTGATGTAATCTAAAAAAACATACTTCATTTGAGTTCCGGATTC
>UZAE01000706.1:0-19331 GCA_900617975.1 Rodentolepis nana | reverse complement strand
TAAAGGGCTAATGATAACTATCATAAAGCCTCCCATTTGAAATAAATAAACATCATTGGGATGGCTTATCTCATTTTGAGATCCTATCATTACTAGGATATTCTGTCATAGAGATTATCGAGGATATGTCAAGGCTAATTAGCGTAGCAATCCATTGTTAAAGTATTCTTACAACGGTTCTTGTCCGCTGGACAAATTGCATGAATTCAATACCAATATCAAAGAATCCACTGATGTGATTCTATGTTAAGCATCTATTTATATCAAATGGCAGACGTCTTGATGGTTATCATTAGCCCTTTAGTTGACTTCAGGCTTCACAGATGGGAAGGAACATCAAACAGAACAGAAGAATGTTTCAAAGATGTAAGAGACAAACACAAAGGTAGAACAAAGGTGAGGTGAGTACTGTGAAAGTAGTCGAATATGACATAGAGTGAGGTGGTGGTACTTTGAAGTGAGAAGTCAACTGCCAGTTAATAGACTTTTTGCCGTATGAATATACGTTGCCCAGGGTGCACCACGTGGAGGTAAGTCTATCGCACACCCCTTCTATGTTAAACATAGAATCTTATCAAAGGAATCGTATCATTAAATGTCTTAAATTAGTCAGTGGCCTGACTAAGGAGCACTGAACTTCAAAATTCTATTCTAATTCTAGTGAATCTAAGCCAGTTCATTTTACTGCGTTATTGGATTGGCTGTAATTGAAATTTTAAGGAAATAATGAATAAGTAATAAATTCGGTATCCTCAAGGCAAAAATTTTATGAACAATACTTAGGTTTGATTTGATATTCACAACTTTATTGGGTGAATCGGCTTTGTCACACGAACATGAGCCAGCTTAATGCAGAACGCGCCGCATAAACAAAATAAGTCAAATCACTAGCAATATTATAGCTGTTCTGATATACTGATGATTAATGCCAGCTTAATGAGAGGACATTTATCTAAAGAAGAGAAAAATCCTTCATGTGACGTAAGTTAAATTCAGTAGACGGCGTTTTCGCTCTTGTCGGAACCTTTCGATTCCGAAATACAAGAATTAAATTTACACATGATCTGTTTAGATGCATAGGAAATAAAATAAATGTTAAATCATTTATTTCTGTTCAACCTTCCGTAACAGTCAAATTTTTTTGGAATTAAGAATCAAATCTGGAGCGGCAAAAAATAATAGACCTTATAGTGAGAAAATGGGAGTCAAGCTAAAGTGTTACGTAGGAACCAGAAATTCTCTAAAGAAAATTGCAAAATTCATGGGTTCCATGATAATTGGTTGAGTGATTATTATGACATAGCTTTTGAAAGCCTGAAATAAACCCACTTTAACTCTATAGTTAAGTTTAAATTTAAATTTGATAAATCGAATTAGATAAAAATTTGCCTGAAACAAATGACTTCAAGTGATACAGATTGAAATCTCAATGAACAATTCTAGCTTAGGAGGTCTGTGCTACGTATTTCACACCACCAAAATGCAAATTACATGCCACTTTCAGATTTTTATGCTATTTACTTTTATTCGATTATACATGCTAGACAATTTTATCAATCATTGATTTTAATAGTATTATATTTGAATCAATTTTAATTTAAAAAAATAAGTTAAATCAGATTAATGGTCCAACAATTAAAAATAATAAATTATCAAATGCATACCCTTTGTTTTTAACTCATCAATTAAGGTTAATTAGTGAATTCGCAGGATTTTCATTGGTTCATATAGTTTCTGTTTAGCGGTTGTTCATAGTCGGCTTTCAGTATTTCTCATCTATATTGATAAATCTGGATCCGCCACTTTTTCTTTATTTTGCAGAAATTGGATTTATTGGGGAGTCTTATATTACAGACAAGCAATTCAACTTTTATGTAATTGTATAATGCAATCGTCCAACCCACCAACTTTAACATCAACTGTATTTTCTATATGTCCCAGGTGTAATTACCAGAACTCAAAATGCCTAAATTGGTGCGCTTTTTGTGGAAATCTACTGATAGGTAGTGATTCTATCCCAACTAATTCTTCATCGTCTTTTTACTTGCCACAAAACTACCAACCATATGAATCTTCAGCTCATTCTCCTTTACAAAATGATGAAAATCAAATTTCTCTCGTAAATTCAGATCATTTCTCCCATTCATCACTGAATAGAATGTGTGCCTCTGAAATTTTCACGCATAGCATGTCAAGCTTATTAGATGTGGAAAGTTATCCGTTGCAATCCCAAGTTTCTTCTAGTCGATCGAACCTGTTTGCAGATAATCACTTCCCATACGTGCAAAGCAATCCTTCCTTGGGATTAAATTTTCAGCGCCCTTCGAGGCAACGCTGCATTTCTGGACCTTGCGATGGGGCTTATAGAATGGATCAGTACTTGCGAAATCTTTATTGGAACAACTTTTCTTTCTCAAGTCCTTTCTTCTCCGAAGCAGAAATCAATGAACCAAATCAGCTAGATTACATCAATTTCGTTAATATCGATCCTATGGTCATGCAACCTGGCCAACAAAACCAAACAAATTTGGTCTTTATTGAAAATGGCCACCAATCCAAACATGGTGTTAGCCAAATTTCGGAATTACTTAAAGATTGCAGAACCGAAACGCTTCGTCAACAGAATATGGACGAAATGAATAGCACGCAGTCTCCAAATCAGAGACATACTAATGGCTTTAGAACTAGTGGGCCAATTAGCAGATGCAATAATAGAGTAAAGTGGAATAAAAGAAAACAAAAAGCTCCTAAGCATCTGCAGTAAGTCAATGTGCAGAACCGCCTTTGTTTTCACATCGAACTTCTATTTTTATATATCTTACTTTTAGGCCAGTTAGCACTGTAGTCCAAGAGAACAACCAGGATTGTGTTTCGCTGATCGATTTTTCCGCTGATGTAAAACCCTTCCAGCCCTCCCAGACATCAACTGAGGTAAGCTTTGCTAAAGTAGTAATTATTTAATCGATAGCTCGAGTTCTTTCCTATTTTCAAGAGAAAAAGTATTACTAATTTGTAGCGTTATCAATTGAGGAGGGTGTGAAGTACACTTTTATTTATTCTAGCCACGAATATATTAAAGAGTGTAATCGTTTTCATTTTTTCCACTATCTGTTTAAAAATTAAGTCAAATGAAGCTCGTTATATCCCTTAAAATACTGGACTGAATTCAAAATGTTTAGGATTTTTTGCCTTAGTAACCACCCTTCGACAAGCGTAACAACCTAAATGGGCCTTTTACATTAAGGCTAACTTGTATTGGTTAAATAAGTTTATATGCTTAAAATTGGAACTCTTTTTGTTAAAGATTGAAAGTTGTCATTAATATACTGACTTTCGCTTGTTTTTTTTAAATTTAGTCACGTATAACTGAAATTTATTTATGATTGTTTTCTTTGTGATTAATCGTTCTCGAATCTTAAAATTTCACAAAATTCTAATGCTCCAATTTGTTATTTCCCCACACACTTAAATAAAATGAGAATATTGTACCTGTTTTCAAATCAGAAATCCGAATGTCGTTCTCTCTCTCTTAGGTGCATTAGACAAAAGCAATAAAAGAAAGAATGAGAAATAAGTGGGAATAAATATTGAAAATGGAATTGATCGTAGTTAATCTATTTGTCACTGTATTATCTTATTTGTTCTCTGTTTTTCCCCCTAAGGGAGCCCCCGAAGAGACGGGCCCTTCTTGGCAAAATATGCCATCTGAATGGTGGTATGGTGTAGTTCGCCATCTGTCTTATTCGGACCGTTCTGCCCTTGCCTTGACTTGTCGTAGGCTAAGCATGATCGTGGCAAATCGTGTTAATTGGCGTACCATTCGTCTTGAACGCTATCAACACCTCTCGGATACCGCTCTCATGCAAATTGGTCGAAAGAAACCGAAGCATTTGCACTTTGAATACTGCAGTGGAGAGGGTGTAACTGAAGGAGGTAAGCATTCTTTTTTCCCATTGATGAAAAGTGTCGAAAGAGGATCTTACTTATACAGGTTGTGGACGCGGTACAAACAAATATTGCTAATTTGAGTTCTGGGCATTTTGCAATAAAACCGTGAATTTTCAGTAATTATGGTGGTTCATCGTTACGGTTATTTTTGGTTTGGGGGCAGGGGGCTGGGAGTGCAACAATGGAAAACTTCATCCAGTACATCATTCCTGTTTGGTCTAATTTTTATAAATGTCGACGATTTTGAAGACCGTATCAATTCAACTTTAAAAATTTTTCATTAAATAAGCGGTACATTCTCCCAAATTGATAGAAGATAGAGTCAAAAATTCAGAATTCCATATGCCGTATCTCCCTACTCTTTCCTCAAACCCTTTCCTCGCAGATATTTAGCCATGCGTCCGAATGTCCGAGTAGTGTGCTGTGTACGAATTTATTAGCAGACGGAAATATTTGTATATTGTGCCACATTTCTCCACGTCAAAACAAAGTTTGATAAGAAATTAACTTCTTCCTTGCTCGCTTTTAACTAAACTGCTACCCCCCCCCCCTCCTCTTATTTTTACTCTAGGTGTTGATCGGCTATTCAGAGCATGTGGCAAGGGTCTGGAATCCCTCTCTTTCGTCGGTTGTTACAAAGGTGCATTTCAAGGTGATTATCCATTGATGGTATCGGCTAGACGGTGTCCAAATCTCCACTACATTGATGCTAGTTACGTCCAATCTGTGCGCGATCAGACTGTTCGTGCAATTTCAAGGGGTTCCAAAGCTCTCAAGTCTCTTCTGCTCAATGGTGCTCAACTTATCTCGAATTCAGCTATCGAACATGTTGTGAGGAGACATAAAACAACCTTGGTAAGTTAGAAGGGTTCTAGCTTGTCTTAATTACCTCAACCAAGTATTCCTATGGCCAATAGGAACTGGGATTGAAGCTATCAGCCTTGGGTAGCTACAAGTCATTTGAACTAGTTCTTATAAAAAACTTGCCTTTGTCCAACTCTCCGTTGTTGACCTAAATTAACCAGTAGGGTTGATCTTCCTCATTCCCAAATGCTCACTAATAAGTATCGGTCTCTTGATTGTTGGCTTGATCTTGGATGGTGACGACTGAGCTACTAATGCTCACAGCACTCACACTGCTCAATCGTCATTATTGGTTAATCTCTTAAAGTTGTCATGTGGGATAAAAATGAATTAGGCTTTGTCAAATTCTTTTCAGATGATCGACTTTGGAGTAAACAATGTTGCAGAGTCGAAATTAATCGATGCACATTCATAAGCTGAAACTCTCAGTCGTATGCTATTACTGGTTTGAAGAGTTGAGATGGAAGAATGTATCTTTATTTGATCAGGGCATCATTTATCCACTCAAGATGAGCGTTAGGAAGCACTTTCTTCATCGTAGATTTTACCAGTTTAATTAAGAACGTATTGATTTCCTTCCCCGTGATGTGATTTTCCCTCCACCGACATCTTTGTGTACGAAATTTATTTATTTCTCTTACATGTAATGTTATATCTTCTTCAAATGTATTTAGCTTGATCTTACAGTTAAACCGAGACTTATTTGTTTCAATTTTATTGATACTTTTCCTAGCATTGATGTATGCAAGGGGGTCAGAAAGTAAAAGAAAGCAATGCTTCATGATTCTCTCAATACCATTTATGCTAGACACAATCGCCGCTATATCGAGACAATTTCTCTCAATCCATGTATCATTCATTCAAGTGTTGGTACCTTCATATTCATACTGAGTGCGGACTTTTGAGTTTACTTTCGTATGTTTCCTCATTACTTAAGGCGAGCTGATTTTTTGTTGACAAAAAATGACATTTTTGTGCTTTTTATTGCTTAGCATATTTCTTCTGAAGATTGTTTGCATAAGCTTCTAATCTGAATGCTCTTTGAAGTGATTTAACCCATTCTTGAAATCTTTATTTATTTAATAGTACCTTTTATTGGTTCTCATCTCCATTACACTGATTCCCGAACTTCCATGACTTTGTATCAAGTTCTTAAATCAATGCAATTTGTTTTGGATGTATGTTGTGTTTAGGTGCAAACACACCACACACACTTATATCCACGCATATAAATGCTTAAGCACGCCCAAGGTCGTGATAGTGTGTAGTTGCCATGACTGTCTACGGTGTTTGGCTAATTTGCATAAATTTGTCGTGTCTTTGTCTTTGAGTTTTGTAAATTAAGGCTCAGTTTCGATTATTAATGTTCGCTGTGATTATTGCAAACTTATGTTTACCTAAAAGCCAAATTTGGCCATAATTTTTCAATTTGACTTGGGTGTATTTCCACTATCAACTAACTGATCGTATTGACGTTCTTATGGACTTAGGTCGCAAAACATGCAGTTAGTTCTAAAAAAGGCTATTTATCTGGAGACTTGCGCTCATAAGATCCACTTTCCAGGAACTGATACCCTGATTTTTCAGCCGTTAAGGTTAAACGTGATTCTAATTTTGTGCATATGATTAATAACGTGTTTGTGCACAGGTTAAATTTTCATGAAATCTTGGCTTATATATTTTAAAGTCAAATCGGTAAAATGTGGAGAGGATCATCGCTATGTATCGATTTCTTTAGTACAAGTCACTTGAATAGAGAGAATAGTAAGGCTGCTTTTGATAAGCCATTTATTTCATGCGTACAATGCCAGCTATTGTCGGTTTTCTCAGAGAGAGAGAGAGAGAGAGCAGCTGCTGGGGCCAGAAATTCCACATTTCTCGGCAACTTGTCAACTTTCTATTGTTAACTTCATTACAGGCATTTTGAGGGCTTAGGTTTTTTCTTCATGTATTTGAAAGCTGGCTTTCGAATTGTAGACAAGCTGCTTTTCTAATAAATGCCACATCCCCATGTCTTTGCTATATATCTATATATTAACCAATGTGGATCGAGGGGGCTTTCGGTTAAATAATCCAATCGTGTTTTACTTTATTTTTTCCGAGGAAACTGTATTTCTCTTTCTCTACTAATGGATCTTTATTTTATCCGGTTTAAGTCATCACGAGATTTATATTTGAAGTATCAACTTCATCAGTATGCTGGAATCGATCTTACATATATAATGACTGCTCTCACTGATTAACAGCAATCTCTAAAAGCTGGGGTAACTAATCATTTTTGGGCATAATTCACCTTAATGTCAAATTTAACTTAAAAACAGATTTGGTTTAATATTCATTTATGTAATTAGTCTTGTAGAATTAAGCGAATTACGTAATTTTTCATAAATTGAACACCATCACGTTCCTCAAAATGCTTGCTCAATTCCAATTTAAGTATTTAACTAAGTGTGTCAAATATTCATTGACTATTTATGTGGAGAAAATTGGTATGCAGTAAAATTAGAATTCTGTATTAAAAGTACACATGCGTAAAAATAACCTTGAATCTGAATAGGGCCATTTTACTTGAATCTTTCAAAATAACAGTCAATAATAGACATTTAAAGGTCCTTTAACAATGCATTAGAATTTAACCTTTTCCGCCAAATATTCTGTTGATTCATCTTCCATTAAATTGGCTTTCTCTCCATTTTAAGGAACGACTGGAACTCTTTGGATGCTTCCACTTGAATTCCAGGATATTCACTACCCTGGGGGAGTGCAGGGGTTTGCGGGCTCTGGCTTTCGGATTTTTACATCACCTCTCTGCCAACGGTCTCTTGGAGCTCTTCTCTAAAGTACGTTTCACCTCTACAAAATGCTTCTACTAATGCGGTTACACCTCCAAGCTAGCATTGCAGGGAAATGCAATGCTTTTAATGTTGTACTTAAGTAGGATAGCAGAATGTGGGAGCATTCCTCCTCAGCTGTTTTGAAAGTCTATAGTCACCTTCACTAAATGCCCGTCTTTATTAGTCTTTTTCTAATTTTCTATTTCGAGAGCTGGCTCAACTTTGATCGCGACTAAAGAAAGTGTATTTCTGAAGTTTCCTAAGTGGTAATGGCCATCCAATCTTCATTGACAGAGATTTCCGTCAATTTTGTCTAATATACTCCCAGCCATAGTGATCCATATGTTTCTATTGGCATTGATTGAAACGTATTATAAGAGCATTGGACTTATTGGCACTTCAAAATGATTGCTTTACCTTCAAACTATAATTTTCATCTTTATGTGTTGGTTTTCAGGATAAAGCTGTGTCACCAATGTAATTTACACTTCAGTAGTACTAAGTTGAACTCATTTTAAAGAAGGTTGAAATTCTGTTGTTTGGGTAATATTTTCCCTGCAATTAATTTGGGCGATAAAGCGGTTAATATATTGGGGTACCACCAATAAATCGAGCGTTTTAGAAAAACACTTAAAAATGTTTTTTATTCTTGAATTATGTTTATGATACTATTTGATATAATTTTCACCGGCATTTGCGACTCTGTCCCATTGCTCTTGCAGTTTTTATCCTTTTTTTGAAAAAAAAACTTAATGCTTTTTTTAATTTAATAAGCGTTTGGTTTGGCCAGTGGTGCTAACCCCCCCCCCCCTCCTCCTCCCACTAACCTTATCGTACATGGTCCACTTCACAACCCCGCTATGAATTTGGTGTAAAAAGTAATAAAAGAGCAAAACACTTTGAGTTACTAAACAACATCTTTCTCATTAATTTTAGCTCATTGTTCTAACAAGTAAAGAAAAAATGTCCTTTATCTAATAAAATTTAATGGTTTATTTCAAATTTAAAAGTTCTATCATTTTTAAATTGACAGAAAGCATAATTATATAACTCAAAGTAGCTGCAAAGTATTTACCTCTATCTTTACTTCGCTACTATTGTTATTTCACGCTTCATCTCTTGTTATTTTCACTTTTCATTCAAATTTATTGGTTTTAATCGCATCATATTTCAAGTTCCTTAAGGTGAACCATGCGTCTACTTTTTTCTATATTAAATGCAAATATTCCCCGCCCTATCCCATTGGTTGATTCTATGATTAGTCTCATTAATTACCGATAAACGACCTCCAATGTCTACATTTTATCATATTCTCTTTATTGAGCTCATTTGTTGAGTTCAATCGGCTATTTGCTATTTTTTGTGGTGGACGGTCTATTAACTCATCCCCCCCCCCCCCCCCCCCCCCGCCTTATGGAACTGAGAGTCCAGCAAAACTTGTCTTCCCAGTTGTTTTGGCTTATAGCTTGATGCTTTTGAAATACGTCATTTAAAAGCAGAAAGCGCTAAATGGGTATTATGGCAAGTTTTAGGAGATTCAATGGTGACTCTTAATCTTCTCTGTGGAACGTCACGTTTTTCATCACGTATCGTCAATTGATGGTTACAAGAGAAATGTTGGTGCACATTCAACGATTGAAGTGACAGGTAACAACAAAACCTCTAAAAATTTTCAAAATTCAAATATGCTCTAAGCGCCACCAAGCAATATATGTGTAATTAAATTAATCTGGTAACTATAAGCCCTTAACTACGCTCTTAATTAACCTTGTACCAATTGTCAACTAACTAAAACTTCATATATTTCTTAGCATATCTCATGATATCTCATGCATATGCATTGTCAACTCCAATTAATTGCGTTTTAAAATGAAAAAGTACACTGACTGCATTCACTGCATCTGACACTTTCTTTTGAAGTTATAAACGCAAAATTTTTTTTTACTGGAAGGCTGTCACTTTTTGTCAGTTCCTTTCATCTTCGAAATAACTGAACGCTGGATTCGGGAGTTTAGTGGCCCTGGGGTTGAGGTTTGGTCAGCCCAGGCTTTGCAATCAATATTTTAATAAAGTGTACACTCCAGTTAAATAGTGTAGAGTTCTAATTCTATTCTGCTGCGAACTCTACGTTTAAAGTGTTCCTAGCGATGTTTTAGTAATAATTAAATTGATTAAATGACCTTCATGATTCATCTGTCTCATTGGTTGGTTAGAAAACAATATTTGGTCAATAACCATATTTTAACAGATACCTAGAAGAGTGTGCTTAATCACATCATCTTCTGCAGTCTTGCTTCCTATTTATTTTTTACAATCTAGGTATTCTACACATTCATTGCCTTTTCGGAATCGAGCATGATCAGCAGTATCCACAGTGTGTTTGTGTATCCTCACACAAAACTTATTTTCTTTGTGCTGAAAATTGTGTGATCTTTATGTGCACACTGTGGGAATTTACTGTGGGAAAAGTTGATCACACTTGTTCAATTTTTCCAAACAGCGGTTATTTTAAAAGCATTTCTGTGTTAATTTAATGATATTTTAATGTTTACTTAATTAAGTGTATTTGCTCATTAAAATTCTTGAACTATTTCCAAAAGTTAGAGTGTTTTTTTCAGTCATATAATTAAAGTAGTAGTAGAACATGAATAGTTTAATTAATCAAGTGCTAAAATAGGTTTCTCTAGTCATGTCATTATATACTACATATTTTTTGCATGTAATTAGCTTTCATTAACTTTCCAAATTCATTATGCGTTTGGGTTGGAGGAGGATACTTTGGAATCGTTATTGTAGGAAACTCTCATCCTACTGTCCTTGTTAACCTGAATTGACTAGCGCGAGTGGTCATCCAAATCACTGGATATGCATTGAGCATTGGTCCGGTAGTTTCTAACTTTTTAAGCCTTTATCAATGATACTCATATGACATATTAGGCTTTTAATACCACGCAACGAATAATTAAAATGATCTGAACAGTGTTTAAGTGGCTGGGAACCAGTGAGTATTGAAGGCTTGTGCACAAGTCTATAGAAGAAGGAGATTGGAGGGTGGAATTTGTCAAAGTTACTACTATTCCTGTTATTACAATTATCACCTCAGTGAGTTTGAGAGGAGTGATAAGTGAGTGCTAAGATGGGTGAGTTGTGGAGAATCAGAAACTCTGTGGAGGAAAGCGGAGAGACGCTTATATAAAGTGAGGCACTAGAGCCCACATTTCAGATAGAAAGGGGAAGAGATGTTCTAGTTCAATTAAGGTGAGTAAGTATCTTGAGAAGAATTTAATGTCCTAGGTCACTTCTGGTCCCTTTAGAGGAGCATGCTCATTGAATAAAAGTCAGTAGATTGTGGAATTCCTACGAGTAAATACTTGCCCATAATTGCCGTCGCTCAAGTATCACACTGGATGGATCATTCAGGTCACAACGAGTCATCGAATACACGTCCGTTTATGTGTTTCTGCATTATGATTGGTCGTGATCTTGTCATGCCTTATACTGTACCTTATCCTTCGAGTTTACATTACTTATAAATTACTAAATGAGTCTATTATGTCAATTTTACTAGATAATGCCATTGACATTACGTCTCTAGTTCACAGGAGCTACAAAATTTCCTCACTTTTTTCTGATCATTTTTTTATTTAAGATTTATCACCAAATGCCCTTCTCTCAAGAGTCGGAATATAAAATTAAAAAAGGAGAACCAAGGGGACCATTTTAAATTTTGATATTGTTTCCCTTTACATATTACAATTTAACCTCTGCTATTGACTTGTTCACCTGCAGTTACCGCGCCTCTGCTCACTTGATCTTCGAGGAACTCAGAAATTAGTGACGGACGCGACCCTCTCTCGTCTAGCATCAGAGTGTCCCCTCTTGGAGGAGATAGTGCTGGCCAACTCAACCTCCCTCACTGGGGAAGAGGGAGTAATCAAGATGCTCCACCAACTGCCCCGCTTGCGTGTCCTTGACCTCTGTGGCCTTGTGGTTGTGGGGGATGGCACTGTGCGTGCCCTCGCTACCAGCTGTCCACTACTAGAGGAACTAGATATCTCAGCCACTTCTGTCACTGAAGTTGGGTGAGTTGGTTAAAAACTTTCAAATGCCTACTTCATTGTATTATCATATGATTATTATATTTTCCATTTGCGTAGTGGTCAGTGTAAATGCCAAAATAGTTTGGGTCATGTGTTCCCTACTTATTGAACGCCCGAAAGACCACATTTATTAAATAATTGTCAAGAGAATGTAAGACTATTTTCTCCAATAAAGACTTTAAGGTTTTTTTATACAAGGTGTTCGAAGAACCACCTTATTTGATGCATGGTAAACTCATTAAATAAACATTTTTCACATAAAAGCTATGACCTTGTGTCAGTGAAAGTAACCTTTAGTTCAGTTCATTGGTCATGTAATGCCTCCTAGCTATCCTTCATTCTGCACGATTTCCTTTCGCTTTACTCATATTTTTAATATGGCTATTTTTTAATAGATCAGATCCGTGTAGTAAACCCCTCATGTGGTATATAACTTTCGCTTTTGCAAATTAACGCAAATGTCATACAGTGATTAGTAAGCAATAAGAATTTTTAGTGGATTTTCAGGTTGAAATAACCCCAAGTTCGCCTCATAATAGTACCTCATCCCGATCTGTATTACCCGTTTGATTGCGAATGTCGCTAAAATCAAGTTTCTAAGGTTATTCTATCTGACCTTGGGTAACCTTTAATAATCAGCCACAGTGCCCTAGTGGTTTTTATACTTTTTTTTCCTTTTGTACTCCAAACCCATCCTATCCGCTCGTACTTTTCTCCCAAAGTCGGATTTTCATATACTTCGGAAACCGTGCTTCAGGATGTTTCCCCCCATGTGGTTTGTTGGGGAGGGTGAGGGGGGTGGTATTCTTCAAGACATTGCTGTAAGTATAACCAATCTTCTTCTGCTGATAGCAGCTCCTAATCAGGCTAGAAGTGGAAATGGTGTGAAGAATCAAAGATCAGTTCTGTGTTTGACATCCCACTTTGTGCATCTCAATTACTCTATTTTTCACCTGAATTGCCAGAAATTTTGTCCTCTGCACACTAGCCAGTACTGCTTTAGGCCGTCTTAGGGCGTAATACTTGGCATAGCTTTTTCCCCCAACTTTAATTCCACTTAATTTTGCAGCCTAACCTTACGTGGCCTAACTTATTTCCTCCGACCCTAGCTAATGACTCGAGTAATTCCAAAACTGCGTAAAGCCGATTTCGTTGTTAAGAAAAGGACTCCAAAAGGTAGGTGGTAGCATCGAAATCAGGCCATTGAGAGTGGATCGAATTTGTGCTTGTTGGGGCTATTAATTTGTTAGAGATTAAAATAAAATTGATTTTCTTTGGGAGTATGTTTAGGCTAAACAACCCGAGATCGGGCAATCCAGCATGACAGTTTTCACGCAAAATCTACGTTTATCAGTTAGTTTATATAAGTGGTCAATTGTGTAGAACTAACAACAATGCTTTCATACCTTTTGATGAAGGTGCTTTTTTCATGCAGTGATTGAAATACTCTATTCTGATATTCTCCCCTCAACCCCAAATAGCTTTTCAACTCTTTATCTTCACAGACTTAAATATCTTTCGGAGGCTCCAACTACAAGTCTCAAGTCCTTGCGGATTAATCACAAGCCTGACATCACAGCAGAAGCCATTGAGACGCTGGTTAAATCCTGCCCAAAGTGAGTTTCATCTTCTCATTAACATCCCATTTAAATCATGTTTCCTCTTTTTTGCTGAAAATTTCACAACCTTATTTGCTTGAATATTTCACTTATCAAGGTTTTCTATTCACGGGCTAAAATAATTCTTGGCTTTTTTCCATAAACGATAGTGCCTCGAAAATCTACTCTTGACTTGATTGCATAGCATCCCTTAGAAGAATGCAAGTAAATAAGGGTTGCGTATTACAGTCGTCTTGACTTAATCCCTGGACGTATCGTGACTCAGGTTCAATCCTTGCACGAATACCTACATTCGCTTAATTGGTCATGTTTTTTCAGTGCATATAGACAATGTGGAGGTGTCTCCTTACTTTTTTGCATAAGAAGAAGAACCCCCGTTTGAATAATAAATTAGTATCATCTCTAGTTTTATATCTTTGACGGTGACGTAGGGGCCAACTTACACGTTTGCCAAGGCGGTACTTGCTTGTACACGTCCCCATATATGGATAGGAAGACGAGTTTCTAATTAGAGAGGCTTCACGATCCTATTCATCTTTGAAGAGATGTTATACTTTTTACCAAACTCAGTTTTCATAAAACCATACAAAGGACTGTGTGAGAACGAAGTGTGCAATTTTTACAATCATGATAGGCTTTTCCCCTTAAGCAATTTTGTATTGTCGATCATGCCCTTGAGAAGAGTTACAATAAATGGTATATCTGGGCTTTTAACGTGCTTCCTTCTATTCTAGACTAACCCGACTAACGCTATATGGCTTCGATTTTATTCAAAGCTGGGAATTCCTCTTTAATCATCGGCCAATGTTAGTAATCAGCACAGAGGGAAAGCGCTTCACTCGTTCATCGTCGAAGTAATTAGGATTCCATAAAAAAGAAAACCAAACCTAAACAAACCAGTTCGAACCAATTTTCCTTCTCCCCTCCTCCTGCGGTGAGTTTCGAACAAACACTGAAAATACCAGTTTACGAGAGATTGCATTCCGGAATAATCAAAGCTCTCGTATTCTGTAAATACAACTTCGAACAAAATCCCACAAACACAGACGGTCAATATTCATTGCCATCCCACCCCTCTAATTTATTTCTTAGCTTGTGGCCTTTCATTTCGCTCATCCCCTACCTCCCAACCTCAATTTAATTCTTTGTTCAGCGGAAATATTTTTTGTATCTTCCCACTATATCTTTCGCATGTATCTAACTCTCCCACCTTCGGAAACTTAAGAAAAAAGAAAGCAAGCATATAACATCAAGGGAATTGTCCTCCGGTGAACACGTACCAGTCTTCAGTTGTCTCTCACTCACTGTTCACTTAATTTTGCAGCTTAGTTCGAGCAGCTTTTGTACGGTTTATGCCGAAACTAAAAATCTCAGGAACGAATGCCTTCTCTCTTAAGAAATAGAAATGTATAGACATTAAAAGCAGGATTATATTGCATACAAAGAAGCTAATGTACAGAATCTAGCTAATAATTAGAGGTGGTTTACTTGCTACTTTCCAAGCTATCGCGAAAGACGTCACTGAGGGACTCCTCAAACTGTTCTAGGATTGGACGGTAGTATTTGGGGTATTTCTGCATGCAGTTGCCAAGTTCAGAGTAGCATTTATCAAAAACTCGTTTGGCTTCCACGTCGTTTATGGAGTCCTCGGTGTTCATGAAACGATCCATGTTGGACAGGAATTTGCGAAAATAAAACCCACATGGGCTGGTTATGTAGCTTGCTACACAGCTGCAACTCCAATTGAACTGGCCATTACGAGTTTTAAATCCAGGTTTTGCAAAAATTTTATCAATATCATAATATTCTTCTAAACCTAATGGGCTTGAAGCCTCATCACGGGTTATATACAGAACCTTATGCCTGTCAGAAAAAGCCATAATTCACGAAGGCAGGCAAAATTAAACAGCCCAAGGCCTATTTAGTGCTTTAAAACAGGTTAAAATGATAACCGTTTTCAAAAGCTTTACAATAATAAAATAAACATTAAATGGCTTTTTTAAACATAAAAAATCGAAACGAATCAAGCGCAAAGGATTTTATATTGATTTATGCCGTCGGTGAAATATGCATCAATTTGTCACATATGTACTATATAAATATGACGACAACGACTTTGTCAAATTTAATTTATGGATTATTTATTTTAAGTATGCCCTTATTTAAAGACAGTAAATATTTAAATGTGTTAATAAAACCGTTCTACAAAAATTATGAAATTATTAAATATATGGCTTTATTATATAAACAGATATTTAATTGAATCGCATAAAGGAACTTATAATCACGCAATAGCATGTTCCTAGCAGGTGGGATATAAATTTACATGTTCATATTTTTAATTATTAATCATCTCTAAAATTAAATGTTTTCTTTGATTTTACCTTTATTCTGTTTTCATCCAAAATTTCTGACCAGTTTTACAAAGATTTTTATAGCCTCCAAATTTTTTCATATATGCTATATTAAATGCGGCTATTTCGTTTATTCCTATTGGCTTTATAATGGGAGACAGAAGAAGGCTACAATGTGACATCGATAGGACACTGAAAAGAGTTCAAGAAGGTCGAGCTGCTTTCCAGGTACCGAAGCTCTTGATTTCATAATTCTTAGTGACGTTTTAGTTTCATTCTGTACTCTTGTTTATTTAAAATTTGTACATTAGCTATTGCTCTAATATAGAAACTAATAGTTAATGTGCATAATTTTTATAGTATTACTTTTCGTGTGCTTTATCTTATGTCTGATCTCGTCAATGCTTCTTTCTTCTGTTTAGGAAATACTCGATAAGTTTGAAGCATCCAGTAATCAAACGCAAAAAGAAAAGTATGAAAATGACCTCAAAAAGGAAATTAAGCGTCTTCAAAGGTTTCGGGATCAGATTAAGACATGGATTACTTCTAACGAAATTAAAGACAAGCGTCAGCTTGAAGAAGCCCGTCGACTAATAGAACAAGATATGGAGCGTTTTAAAGTTATTGAAAAAGAGACAAAGACGAAAGCCTATTCTAAAGAAGGCCTTCTTTCCGCTGATATTAAAAAGGATCCACTGCAAAAGGAGAAAGAGGAATTGGACGATTGGCTCAAGCAGTCTATTTCCACTTTAAACCAGAAAGCTGAAGCTTATGAATATGAACTGGAAACCCTTTCTTCTACTGGTAGAAAAAAGCGTGCAGATCGAGAGAAACACGCTCAAGTGGAAGAAAAAAAGCTTAAACTTCAAATAACTCTCTTTCACACTGAACGACTTGAAACTGTACTACGACTTCTTGACAATGAGTGTTTGGAAACCACGAAAGTTCGAGAACTGAGGGAGGCCATTGATTTCGCTATTGAGTCCATTGATGAAGCAAATCCTGGTGACGACTATAAATCCCTCTATGACGAGCTACATTTAGATGATCTTGGTGACAAAGGCATTTTGACTCCGAGTGCTATTTCTACTCCTGCTCTTATTGATATTGATACCACTCCCACTCCTGTTGCCTCAACCAAGCCAAGTACTCTTGACAATCTAGAATCTACCACTAGTCCTTCAATTATTCAGCCTATTCCTCCTCATTCCTCCGCGTCGTCAAATGCGTCTTCATCTCGTGAGAGGTCGGCTACTATTGTCCAAGAGGAGAAAACTATCGTTCCACCACCTACTGCATTATCCGCCAGCACTCCGATTAAAGAAAAGAAGGAGAAGACAAAAGCTTCTCTTTCTGCTCTAAATCAAACAGCACCTCCTTCTGTCAATCTAACTACCACTGTGAATAAGAAATCCTTTGCGGGAGCTGCAGCGAAACAGCAGCAGCAAGAAACTCTCAAACTTGAACCTACTGTGCAGCAGCAGTCTGAGCAACAAACGACTGCTCATCGAGAGAACTACGCAAAAGTGGCTGGAGAATCCAAAAAGGAGAAGGGAAAGAGGGAATCGCAGCAGCAACAGAACCAGCAGGCTACCGAACATGATGCCAAGCATGAGGCAAAATCGACTAAAAGTGAAAAGAAAAAAACTGAAGATCTCAAAGTTTCCCATGACGCGTCTGCCACTCCAACTACTTTACCTTCAACATCAATATCATCATCTCCACGTAATATTGCTCCTACTATTGCAGAAGCACCAACGAACACAGCATCCAACTTATCCAAAAATCCTCTCTTTACTGTAGCCCCTACTTCTAACGCTGAATCATCTTCCCAACAGCAACCCTCCGAGGAGAATAAAATTGGTCCTCGACAAATGGTTTGTGTTAATCCTCGTGATGCATTGGCTCCTTTCCGTAATCGACAACTTGACCAAAGTCGTTTCACTCCTCCAGAGGTAGTTACATTTCCTTTAAAGTAAATGACCTCTATATCGGTTTTTTATTCACATTGTTTCCTTGTAGTTGAAGTACCATTTACAATGCTTGGATTGTGCCTTCAGACGCATGCCTCAACCTACGGATCTGTCTAAGGCGAGGATGCTTATAACCAAACGACCAGCCGTAATTCCGAGCTATTATCCTTCGGAACCATTAAGAAATGGGGATTCGGAACAGTATTTCTCTAGTCTCGATGCCTCTACTCTCTTTTTCATATTCTATTACTTTGATGGCACTAAAGCTCAATATCATGCTGCTAAAGCCTTAAAGAAAATGTCATGGAGGTTCCATACCAAATATTTGTTTTGGTTCCAGCGCAACGAAGAACCCAAACAAATCACGGATGAATATGAGTCTGGGGCGTATCTATACTTTGATTACCCAATCATGAGGCAGTTAAAGAATGATGAATTCATATTTGAGTACAAATACTTGGAGGATAATGAGTTGTAAGTTGGGGGGTCAGTTATATGTGCAAGGTCGATTCGCATCTATCGCTCTCAATAATTTACTTTGTATAGACCGTGTGCATTTCTCTCATAATTTTTACAACTACTTCACAGTTGTAATTTTACAACAATTTTTCAGCTGTCTTTCTATCGGAATGTGAAAAATAATAAAACCTGTTTAAAATCCTTGTTTTGTTGTGGGATTGTGTGTCGGAATCGATAATGTCATATTCCAGAGGTGTGTCAGTCAGGGCATGCTGTATAGATCGGGTGCGAAGCAACAGTTCTATTTTCTCGCTAAGGTGATTCAGGAACTTTGGCCTCGCCGGTAATATTCTCTTGAGTGGACTCGATGCGTCAGTAGAACAATAATCATTACGCTTGTGGTGGTTCCTCTAACTGGCTCGGGAAGTTTTTAGTGGACCAATACCATTCAGGGGCTGTGTTTCAGTCGCCATGGGGTGCGCGACAAACTTACCTCCATGTGGTGCACCCTGAGCAACGTATCTTCATACGGAAAAAAAGTCCATCACTTGGCATTTTGACTTCTATTTATTATGATTAGCTTGAAACAAAGCCATAAGAGAAATCGCCCTCGTCAGGGCGAATCACAACGTCTACAGATCCTCCAGTGGAATGCTGGAGGGATATCACAGAACAAAAAGATCCAAGTCCAGAAAATTCTACAAATCTATGATGTAGACATTTTCACAATTATGGAAGCAAACCTTTCGGATGACAAACTGAAATACTACCAATTCCCAGGTTGCACCCTAAATACCGGCAAGTTGCAAGTGGGATTCTGACTGGAGTAAAAGAAGGCCTCACATCACATTACGATCTAATCAAGAGTATGGGCTCGACGCAAGCATATGCGAAATAATCAGACCAAATGTTTGGAAATTTCAAAACCACTTCAAGGTATATGCAGTGTATAATCCACCCCCAGAATAGTCCTAACTTTGATTTTCTGAACATCTCACACAAAACTGTAGTATTAGGAGACTTCAACGCCCATTCCACCAGATGGGGCTACAAGGATACAAACATAGCTGGAAAGAAAATCGAAGATATGCTAAACAGCAACCCTCTGGAACCTATTTACAGCAATGAGGATCCTGCTACATATTTGCACTACAATGGAACCAGAACAACTCCTGACTTA
>UZAE01000705.1:0-19356 GCA_900617975.1 Rodentolepis nana | reverse complement strand
GTTTTAAAGATGTAAGAGACAGACACAAAGGTAGAACAAAGGTGAGGTGAGTACTGTGGAAATAGTCGAATATGGCATAGAGTGAGGTGATGGTAGTTTGAAGTCAGAGGTCAATTGCCGAATAATAGACTTTTTTGCCGTATGAATGTACGTTGCCCAGGGTGCACCACGTGAAGGTAAGTCTATCGTACACCCCATTCACATACATTTATTTCAAATGGCAGGCGTTTTGATAACTATCATTAGCCATTTAGCTGACTTCGGGCTTCACAGAGGGAAGGTTCATCAAAGTAGCAGAAAGTCGAGGGGTGGGGAACAGAAGAGCGATTCACAGATGTAAAAGAGACAGACACAAAGGTAGAGAAAAAGTAAAGGTGAGTACTGTGGAAGGGATCGAATATGACTTGCGGTAGGCCATGAGAGTTTGAAGTGAGAAGTCAACTGCCGGTTAATAGACTTTTTTGCCGTATGAGTATACGTTGCCCAGGGTGCACCACGTGGAGGTAAGTCTATCGCACACCCCCATTCACATATATTTGTCCACTTAAATTCGCAGTTGTGTTTGGTGAATATGCATATAGCCTTGTTTGCTTACTCCAGGTATTACTATGAAGAAATGGCTTTCTTAAGTTTCTACCTCTTGATCACACCCTCCTCCCGATTAGTAGTTGAAGATAACGTGCGTCTTGATCTAAGCTTAATCTGAAAAGTTCCATTTGAAAATGGAAGGTGATTTCAACCAACTGCATTACTGATAATTTTTTTCCCGAGACAACAAGGCATATTTCCATATCGAAACAACTAGAGAAGTGTTTGTAACTGGTTTGCTTGATTTTGGAACGGTTCGCCCTTGAAGCCATCACACCTATACTAAAGTAGTGGCCATAAGTGCTCACCCAGAGTCGTTTTTAGATGGTGTGGTTCAGCATGACGTCTCACGAATTTGTCTGGCCGTCCTCACCAATTGGTCAAGGATGTTCACCACTGAGCATGCTATATTAGGAAAATATAGAGGCTCTTTTGCATTTCAAAGGCCTTTTCCAATGCAATAACAACCAAGTATGAACTAAAAGACACGACTAGGACGAATTTTGTTCGGTAAAAAAATTTTGGACAAAGACAATTTACCTTGTTTAATGACCTAAATGTTATTCCAATTTCTTAAGCTACAGATGCAAGACTACGTTTTGATTAATTGCATGAGAATATCGACTTGAACTCCGTAAATGCTCCACATCGATAACCCAACCATTGACAGGTGAATGGCACAACTCCTCATATAATTGCAATCTTTCGAGATCCATTAGTTTCACCCTACTAACAACAGAAATACCTCTAGTCGAATGTCTTTCATAATTTCCAATTCTAGAGTCATTCATACTCAAGCGACCCACCATGAACTAACTTGCAGAATTCAATGTTGGCTTATTCCTACCCTGTCCTATTTGACAGACAACAGCATTATTGGTAACTCATCATGCGAACAAAGGAAAAGAAAACAGACAACTCAATTTAGCCGATTTCCACCTGCCACCGATCCCACGCCCATCCAATTTCAAGTCGTGTCTTCTATATCGTTCTGAATTGCGGAAGGTTGTGGCACCTCGATAGCAATTACTTGGATTACTATCTTTCAGCGAGGTATGCCTCCAAGCCCAACCTAGTCGGGTAGTTAAGCCTACCAAATTTCATTAGCAAACTCATCATCCGATTCATACTTCTATTTCACTTGTACTTTTGTTATATAGTTGAGCTAATTCATTCGAACTTAACCAAAGTGATAATGCGCATCATCATAATCGGAATTATAATGAGGAATAAAGAGGCGAGTTGGGCCGTGAGGGAAGACGGGAGTGGAAGGAGTACACAAAATTGAGGCGAGAGCACTGAGACTCAAACGTTTATTTTACCACGAGCATTGCGAAACAAACAGACACCAAGAGTGATAGAGACGGCATGTACACAAGGGAAAGAGGAGAATGGAGGGTGTGACGTTAGAGCACAACAGAGACGGTTTTACTCCACTTGTTCAACTCCAACAGCATCGGACGATCCATTCTGGGGTGAGGTGTCCA
Organism: Rodentolepis nana; assembly: GCA_900617975.1. NCBI lineage: Eukaryota > Metazoa > Platyhelminthes > Cestoda > Cyclophyllidea > Hymenolepididae > Rodentolepis > Rodentolepis nana. Next base: position 17,281 of record UZAE01000705.1, on the reverse strand, counting down.
ATCTCGCCTTTTTGAGTACTGGAGAAAGGGAAGGAGAAGGAGGAGATTGACGTTCGTCAGCTTCACCGTTTCCGTTAGCGGTGTTGAAGACTGCAGTCACAGGGATGGGGTCAACTTGATCACCAGATGGTTCGCACTCTTCCTCCTGGATAGAGCTCGCTGCGATAGCAGCCTCTGTACTTTCATCCAAATCTTCTTTCGCAGATGAATCAATTAGGAATGAGAGGTCATCAGGAGGCTGGGTAACGGTACGAGTCACTGCTTTTGCAGCAAGTCCCTCCAGGTCGTTAAAACGAAGGATTAGGCAAGTCATGTTGTCACAACCAGTTCCATCGCCCAACGTGTTGGTGGCTAAACAAGAGTCAAAAAGCTGAAAGGAAAAGACAAGACTCGAATTATTATTTGGATATAAGGAAAGAATTCAATACCTAAAATTGGTAATACGGTTAAAAAACGGTCAAATAAGAATAAAGGGCATTTTGAAAATGGGGTTTGAGAACAAAGGATTTGGTAAGAAACTAAGCGCACCATTTCAGATTACGACTAAGGTAAAGTAGGACAAGTCTGATAAGCTGCCAACTACCATCGGGTTAGGGTTGAAACTGTCAAAGCCTAAGTTTGGCATATTTCTTATGAACTGAAGCGAGCAGAATGGATAAAAGTTGAACACTTAAAATCATGGAATGTCACACAACGCTCAATGATCTAAAGAAGCACCATGGTACCTTTTCCAAAGGAAGTGAACCTCTAAGGAATGACCAGAGATAAATTTATTGGTTATTTCTTACGAATATGTTTGTCATGTTAGTGCCAGTGTAATACCAAACGTAGAGCTGATTTAAAGATGCCTTAAGGTAAATCACAAACGACTGATTCATTAGGACATCAAAGTTATGCAAATGAGATAATGTCAAATTTGGAAATGGGGTGCACATTTGGAAGAAAGAAGTATAAATGTTACACTACAAAGGAATGTCATCAGAAACCTGGACTCATTCCAAGTTAGGTAAAAAACAGAGATCTGACACCATTTTAAATCAAACTGCTCAAATAAATTGTAAAAACCATTACTTCATCTCTACATCACAAGTAAGATCAGTCTGCCCTCTAAACATTAGAAGGAAAAATAACTTGAAGTGGCAAGACTAACCAGCAAACCTAAACCAGTCAATAAGCACTAGATGATGAAGCATGAACTATTAAGTTAATATTATTCAACCCGAAACCAAAAATCAAATGACTGTGCTAACTTAACTATGCTCTCAACACCCTTTCAACCCCTCAAGCTATCTGACTTGTCCTTAATAAAAATAGTCAACTGCATTGACTTGATGGAGACCAGTCAACTTTTCACTAAATAGAACATATGTCCTATAATTACAGACGGGTCTTAATAAGATAAAAAGAGTAGACAAGTATCTTACGGAACAAGGCCAAAGCACAAGAATAAAGTGTAATTAAGAATGGATAGGAAATTTATCAGATTCGCAGGAAGATTACTGAATGAGTTTAAAGAAGCTCAAAAGGCAAAACAGACAAGACCAAATATCAAACAGAAAACTTAGAAAGAGGGTTTGAGCAACTCACCTCTTCGCAGATTTTGGCAAGAAATTGAGGAGAAGTTCGATCAACCTCTACCTTCTCTTCTTTTTCACTGGTCTTCTCGTCCTCTTCTTTACTCTCTTCCTTCTCACTTTCAGTCACTTTCTGGGCGGCAGAGGTGTCAGTATGAAGACGTTCACGGATAAAGTCGACTACAGCTTGACTGGTCATGGCGTTCCAAATGCCATCGCAGGCAATCACTAAAAATTCATCAGCACCCGGCACCAGCTCTGTTCGAGTCACATCGGGAAGGGCAGAGATCATTTGGTCCCACATTCGGAGGTCGCTTCGTTGCTGAAAAGGTAAAGCACATAATACGTTAGTTTTTTGGATATGAGGGTTGCAAAAATCGATATGGAGTAAAAGCATAACCACATTTTAACTCAGCAAATGGGGCTTATACTGTTATACATCCCCTTACCAAGTTTAGACATTCGAATCGACTCATTTAAACAAGTATAAAAAGGGACAAAGATTTCCAAAAAAGGGACTACGAAAAGAGATTTCAAATGACTTTTGGTGACGATGAACAACCCTATTCTTTAACAGTAGGAAAACGACAGGCAAATCAATGAACACAAGTAGGAGCACAACGAGGAAGCTTACCGTGGAATCTATCAATCTTGGATAAAATACCTGACTAATTAAAAGTAATGTGTGCTAATATAACGAGATAAGGCGTTTTCATTTAAAATGAAAGTTAAGTATTAATTGGATGACTTGATCTAAATGAGCCGTGACGTCAAGCAAAACAATTCTGGAACTAGCAGGATGACGAAAGACATCAGTAAGAGAGTGCTTAAATACTACACCCCAAAAATTTAGCTAAGAAATGAGAGCATGAATGAACCACTCAACCTTAACTTAGAAAGCTCGAACCCTATTTAAAACGGGACTAATATTCAAGGCAATCGATGGGCCGTTATTAACCAAAATAGTCAACAGGCTATGACAAACTCTGATAGAATCAAGGTCGATCGTTTAAATGTTTAACGCTGAAAACAAGTGAATTCAAACATCTAGCTTGACATCTAACGTCATTAAAAACTTGAGGGGATGGATTAGCCACCTCCCGTACTTAAAATTTTCCCTAACACAAACTGTGTTAACGAATTTTAATCAAACCGACATCCAATACAATCACGCACCAAACAGCTTTCATTTCCATGACGAACAGGCTTACTTATTACTTAATTCTATTTCTTTTGACAACTATAAACTTTTTTAAATTGTTTATTAATTACGTAAACAGCCTCAATACACTAACCTTATAGACATGGTCACCAATAGCTCGGCTGAGATTGAGACCATCATTAACTCGTCCATCAGCCGTCACAGTTCCTCCAGCAGCATTAATCCTTGCTCTTTCTGGCGGATCCTCTGGCTTATGATCCTCAGAGAGTTCCACCGCCGTTCCAGATCGACACAACACCGCCCTGGAGTCACCTGCATTGGCAACGTAGAGAAAGACTCGTCGAACAGGTTCCTTGTCATCCGAGACTTCGGGCAAGATGAAGGCTACACAGGCGGTGGAGCCAGAGTCAACACCGGGCTCACTGAAACCCACCGGTCGGGGGAGAACTGCAACTGGGCTAGATTCATCGTCATCGTCATCATCAACATAATCTTGGTCTCCCTCATCGTCATCATCATCATCGTCGTCGTCGTCTTCGTCATCGTAGAACTCCTCGTCGTCTTTTTCAGCATCGTAATCCTGAAGGTAAAATATAATGAAAGCGATTTAGAATGGTAGATAAAAAGTGAAATTAAATGACCGTGAACGAAAAATCGGAGCTTGTTGTCAATCAAACATAAGGAGGCTTACTTTAAACTAACGTATAATTTGAGCACAATCCAATGCTAAGTGCAGATTCACCTATTTGATCCCTGTTTGTAAAAAAGTATAGTTGCCTTTCAGTTAAATCAGCACTGTCAATACCTCAATTAATACCAACTAAAAGTTGAATAGAAACAAACCATTATGAAGTTGGTTATTGAGCAAACTGAAATTCACACAGAAATTATAAAATGCATACTACAAATCAGCATAGTTGAGAAAATACCAACCTTTATATCAAAATATATGGAGAAGAGTACCATGAAAAGCCAGATTCATTGCAAATGCTCGGAAATTGGTATTGAGGTAAATTTCAACTTAATTAGCAATATTATTGCATTTAGTGATTGGGTTAAAATTCTCACAGTGGCTAGGTCGACTTACAAGAACGATATCATTAAAGAGCGATTCACTATCGCCAATCACTTGTAAGGTAGATGAATGGCTACTAGAGAGTAATATTTAAGATGATCCATCCACACAAACTAAGAGAATACTCAGAACTCAGAGTAGATACTGAATAGATATATCCATGCTCCTCTCTTGATTTCTTCCAGAACATGATATCTGCAGCTTTTCGGTTCCAAGTACTTACTGTTATCATAGCACCAGAAAAAATTCGGCAGTTCGCCATAAAAGGAAGCAATACTAATTAGAGGAAGTGAGAGGTTATATTTCACACGTACTATCGATTGACAATTGTCATATATTGAGACGACGCAACAGTAAATAAAAGCACTATGAGGCAGGACCCAATTATATAAAAAAGGCAAATGAGATATGAAAGGTTATTCAGAAGTTACAGACGTAGCAGTAAAAAACATGCAGCACGTTTAATAAAAACAGAAACTTTAATAAGTTGATATTCCCACAAAAAAGGTAACTACAGAACTATAAACAAAAAGTCCATAATTTATAAATTTAAGTGTGAGCAATAATTACCATACTAATTCCTTAGCTCATTTATGAGGGTGTTTTTCACCGTTTATCTCGGGTGAAAAAAATCGAATACTGACATCCCACCTATATTAGTCAGAAGCAACAAACACGATTGGTCATTTTCCTTCCAAATGCAAGCTAATCATCATCGAACTCTCAACGTTCATGCTTACCACTACACCCACAATCAATTTAAGGACATGACTGAATAACTAAAATAGTTCAGACCAATAATTGACCAAATAACTAAATGATAAGCAAGCTGAACTTAGCGTTAGAGCCTAATAGAGCTTACTACTGAGCGGAGCTACTTAAATGGATACCTGATAAAAGGTCTTATCCATATCCACCACAAAACCACAATGATCAACCAATTTCTCATTCTCTTCCATTTCCTTGTCAAAATCAACCGCAGCACACCCGGGGGATAATGTGGAGAGGTCAACGGGAAGGAAAGTAAAGGTGTAGTGTGGTGATGAACTGACCTCATCGTCTGATTCCTCTTCTTCCTCTTCTTCAGATCCATGTTCTCCTTTAGCCGTCCCTTCAGTGCATTTCTCATCACCATTCGTTTCATCACCAGTATCACCACTTTCACACCTAACAATGCCTTTTTCCGCGCTCTTGCCTTCAGCTTCAATTAAATTTGAGGAATCGGCGTCGCCGTCGATTTCAACTGATTGTTGCACGTCTCCAGATGCTCGTTCAGATGATTTGGCTTCTTTTTCTTCTGCATTATCAAGGAAAAAAGGGAATTTAAAAATTCTCCCAAGATAATTGGAGAATTCGAATTTCAATTATATTCAGATGCTAGCCAAAATGTTAGTTTTTTCCAATTGAATTGTTTTGTAGTGTTTACTTCCCTAATTAGATGACTTAGCAATAGTACAACTTTTAATGAATACCAGAACTATATGGTGGCACATCACTTTTCCACTAAATTGTAGTAACCATCTTATGCTAAATCCATTAACATTACAATTTATAAGATATCATGTGATGCGTGAATAACAAAATTGCAATCTTACGTAGGATTTTTATTTTTCTCAATTCAAGTACAACTAATACACTAGTCAGACGATTCAGAGTATACGCCCCACTCGGTACCCCCCTCATACCTTCATGTCTTCCATATTAGATTGTGGAGAATTTACAAATAAAAGTTCAAATACTTGTTAAAACTTTACGATAGACGAACTCCAAATAGCATCGTTCGAAGATAAAACATAATTTCGCCTAACGAACCCTCCAGGAAACTGGATTTACTTTTCGGGCCCTTGTCCACTCGCATTAGCATAACAGGATAAACTATTAACATTAGGCCAAAATAATGCGGGCAAAACAAACCTAGAGAGGAAGAAACACCAGTAACAGGGATTTCGGTGACTGAAGCTGATGTAGAAGAAGATCCAGATGGACCAGCATCAACAGGTATATTGAACGTAGATAGCAGATTCTGAAGAGCATAGAATGGAATTCACGCAATTGAAGCAATTAAATTGGCAATCCTTGCTAAATTCCTTTCTAGCATTATCTTCAAGCATAAACTACTTCCCTAAAGATTATCAATTAGAAAGCATAAAAGTCAGATGGTAAGAATGAAAGAAAAGTCTTTAAAAACATCTCCATAAGACAACGGGTGAAGATCTTCGCCAATGCTTAAAACATTTAAATCATACATTTGATCTATAAAAAATGAATAATTAGTCGGTATCAAAATATGGGGACAGATAAAGACTATCAAGTGATACTTTCACTAAAGAGTGACAGAAAGTAGATAGACCTTTCTCAACCACTTACAAAAACGCAAGATACTCAAATAATAAGGGCTAACCTGAATGAAGATAGGAATTTCGCCCTTGAATTGCTTCCGTATTACAGCTTCAATAGGACGAGTGGCTTCATCAGTTAACTCAGTAATTTCCTCAATATTTTCATCAGTGAGAGCCATAAGTTCTTCATCTTCGTCTCCTGATGCGTCCCCATTGGATCTTAATCGCCCTTCCTCGTCCTCTGAAACGTCCTCATCGTCGTCGTCTTCTTCACTCCCAGGACCTGCTATTGATTTGAGTTCTGATTTTGCCTGCAAGGAAAATACATAAAATATTTAGGCCGATTAGTCCCCTATTTTAACGTAGTATTGACTGCTAATGTCGCTCATTATTGAATACTCACACGTATACCACAGTAATTATTAGCTTCCAAGCTTGACCAGATCGAAGGCGCTTCGGAATGGCAATTACGATAAACACATATTCTGCCACCCTTGAGCAGAAATCGATAAGCGTGATTGTCCGTGTATTTATGAGTATCGAACTCATGACCTCTAGTTGTAAATATGCATTGTTGAAACCAATTCAAGCACACACCAAACACTAACACAACGCACTCACATGAATCAATCCTAATTAATTGACAGTCATAACGACAACCACCCGTTCCTTTAAATAATGAATGTTGACAAGAGAAAACATCTGTAACACTCTTACCCAACGCATTAATAGGAAATAATTATACAAGTATATAACCTCAATAAAAGAGACGTAAGATGTATATCATTATAAACTAGAACATGCCTTTCAATTGAAGATGTCGATAACGTGCGAGAATTTCTATAAAACTTTTTTCATCGTAAGGTTAGCCAAATAACATGTGAAGCTACATTTCCTATATATAGTTAATATTCTTAACAAGAATTTAAAAGCGGTGACTTCCTATTTGATTTTGCTTTGAGTGGAAAAAATAAGATAGTGGATAGTCATTTGACATAGGGTGATTTTAAGTGGGACTTTCTAAGGGAAAAGAAACTTCCATCCTAAAATATATGTCACCACATACGCTATTAATTACTTGAAAAGTAAATGAAAATAGGTTAATTACGAGCTAAGACTGACGATGCAGACATCAGACGGGCATATCAATTTCGACGCAAAAAATACTACCAAGGCACATCATACAAGCATAATAGACAAAAAACATTTTATGGTTTAAGTGAAGATAATAAACAAACTTTGATTAGTCATGTAAGAGTCATAAAAGGTAAATCGTTCTATTATCTACAAATAATAACATTTTTACATCAGCTTTGAAGGACTCCAAATGAGCCAGTTTATGGAAATGTTAGGTAAGTGAAAACGTTAGACATTTTTGACCAAATTTAAGGTAATATTGAAAAGCACAAGTTTTAAAATTTGACTTCAATCTAACCCCGTCCATCCTATGGAACAAATAATAAATGAAGGAAATAACAGTCTTTCGGCATAAAAATCAGTTCGAATTTCTGTGGTTACTACACAAACCATTAAATTCTGCACGTGAAGCCAAGTAATCTATTTCAGTTTGAGTTTATCCGATTAACATTGCCACTGCAAAGGCTTAAAATTAGACAATAACACCATCAAATTGCAAATGTTAACGCATCTCAATAGCAGCTTGATGAAGTTCACCCAGCAACTTAATTCGTGATAAGGAAAAAAAACCACGTAAACCCTAGGGAAGAACTGATTGGATTCTGAACAGAAATCACTCATTTGTGATATAGTTGACTTAAAAATAACTTAAACTAGTATAATCCGAAACCAAACCATCGTCTTGAAGTTACCTTCGTTCCCAGAGCTCAATGACATAAATAGATTGAACTGCCAGATGCTCTTGAAAGCAAAAATTAAAATATTACAAAATCAAAACCAAGGTAACATAAAGAACACACGAATGGGTCGATGATAAACGTACGCGAAATAAAGTAGAAATACTGTAGAACTAACAAAAAGAAATAAACACTATGGAAAAATATTAACTACGTCTAAACCTAAAAATTAAAGTACAATTTCAAATACATTAAAAACGAATCGCATCTTAACATAAAAACCGTGAAACGTAAAAAGCACAAATGCTTACCTTTGGTTGAGTGAGAGTGATATCAAAATCAATAAATGCTTTCTTAAGAAGGTTGACTGGGTTAATAGGTTCGTCATCTGTACTGTATCCAGGTTGGGAGAGAATGAACTCCGGTAAATGCAGTGAGCAGTATTTCGCAACTTCGGCACCTCCGTGACCATCATATACAGCGAAAAATGAAGCTGTCCGTTTAGGATCGTAATCCAATATGCAGCTATGGGCATCCTAGGAGAAAAGACGTCAGCTAATGTTCGTTTTAAATTTGACTAAAATTAAATTGCTAGTTATATTAATTTTGGTAATTGATGTCAGCGAAATGCTAGATCACAAGCGAAACGATTCAGTATTAAAAGCAAACCTCTTGGAATCGTCGCCATCCCTGCATAGAGGAACATCCATAGGAAATCCATTCATTAGAATCTGACGAAGTTTCCTTTTCTGTGGCAGGTTTTGACAGATAAGCCCCCATGCTCAGAAATAATTCAGAATAGCCACAAAATTGATTGACATAAACACAATTCAAATTTTGATACTCCTTAAAACTATTTGGTTTTAAGATATTTTAACTACATTAAGAATAAAAATAGCTTTAAATAGACAAAAGTATCTATTGTTCTGTAGACTTGTTCAATATTATTAATCTAACTTCATGTTAAATAAGGTTTACCTATTTGAGTATTATCATTCAAGATGTTTTAGTAATATTAATTTTATAAATACCTTGTGAATTATATTAGTCAGTGAAATGAAGCAAACTCCTTATACTGTTAAAATCTTTAAATAAATAATATATTTGTTTCCTTCTTCTAATTATATCAGATTAGTTATTTATTTTACAGCAATATTACATTAACTTTTCTATTTGAACGTGGTTAGTTTCATGTTTATGTAGTTATTTATATATGCCATATTTTATCAGCGGTAATAATCTTATTATTTTAAACGACATTAAAATCGAGTTAAAAGCTGTTTTATTCACATTTTGTAATGGCGAACGCATGTTTTCTCTCTTCCATCGCACTTCAAAATTGGCGATTATGCAATCGGATATGAAATAGGTATTCTTCATAAACTCTTGCCTTATCATCATATTCTATTTTTTCGAATAATCCTTTATTTATGTTACAATTTTCCTTAAATCTTAGATTAATTCTAACTCTGTGACGATCTGTTTCCAGTTAAGAAACGAAATACTGTCCAAGTGGTGTACCCTGGGCAAAGTAAACTCAAACAACAAGAAGTTTATAAACAGGCAATTGACTTCAAACTACGTGACCCAACAGTTGACTTCTGACTTCAAACTACGTGACCCAACTATGTCATATTCGACTACTTTCACAGTACTCACCTCACCTTAACTTTATCCCTGCCTTTGTGCCTGTCTTCTTTACATTTGTGAATCGCTCTTCTGTCCCTCCTTTCGACTTTTGGGACTTAGATGCTCCTCCCCTCTGCGAAGCCCGAAGCCGTAAAGCCCATCATAAAGCCTGTCATTTGAAATAAATAAACGTTTTTTCACACATAGCTTACTTTCATTTTTCAAACCAATCCACAGCACCAAAATTATTTTCGAATCGGTAAAAGTCTTTACCTGTTTCTTCTCAAAACAAAAATAGAAATATTTTTATTCTACTAATTACTAAAACCCTAAAGCTTGATTCAAAGGCAGGAACAATTGGACACGTATCGATTTGTTCAATTTCCAGTTGGTACTTAAGAAATCATTTTTAATGCACTCGGTTTCATCGCATTTGACCTATGTAGAAATATTTAAGTCGGTGACTAAAAACAAAATTAATATGATCTTTGATTAATTGAGTTTTATCAGAAATTGGATTCGTTGTAATTCTAATAAAGATCTTTTTACATTTTTAAAACATGTTCCGCTCACAAATATAGGTAATATTGATGTCTGTCTCATAATTAACAACGAATTTGCATTGAATTTCATATTAGCTCCATGTACTTCATAGGTTATGAATGATGTGAAATTCTAGGTCAATGATCTTTTTATACTAGCATAATATTTCGTTACAATTCAGTCTGGAGTTCGTGTAATCGTGACAACATATTTGAGGTTGCTAATAGTTGCCCTGTGCAAAGGAAAATTCGTTGGTCTTTCTCGCTTGTATATAGCACAAAAAATGTTGCATCTTTCAAATATTCTGCCTTAAAAATCGTCTGTTAAATGTAGTGGCGGCACAGTATTAAGCAGACTCTCACAGCTGTACTAGGAACGTTGCATACAAATAGGCATGCTAATGGAGATCACAAGAGCAACTAATTTAAACTTATACTATGCCTACTAATTGAAGTTAGCATAATCGGCTTTATATACCCTTTCATCCAGATGGCATTTCTTGAAAGTTTAAGACAATTACCAAGAATACAAAGCAAAGTCATCACAAATACATTTCACAAATTAATAATATTGAGAAAATGACAGTTACTCAGAAGGAAGAAGACATTAAATCACAGCAAAATAGGCGGAAAACAGGGATTCTATTACTCAATGGGGAACATGGGCTTGTTCACAAATTCTTCTCCATAAGTCCTAATGGTGGCAGCAGAAAAGAAAGAGGCCAGACCCCAAAGACCGAAATACAAAAAACGGTCAAACGCATCAACTAAAATTAAGAGTTAGAAAGTTATGGAGGCGGCAACGGGGTACGAAAATGAGCTGAAATATCAAAACATACCAGAAGGGAAGAAAAGACAAAGAACAGACATTGCAGTTGAGAAGGCAAAGAACATTGGGAGGAAACTCTTTCTAATGGCCTGTGCATCACTTTTTGGTTTGGCAATTGGTAGGGGGAGTTTAGCACGTCCGTCCGTCTCACTGAAAACCCTGTAATGCCCGAGGAAGAGATTGAAGGCGTCTTGTCGAAATCCATCAACAAAGTTATTGAGGTAGTAGCGAACAGCGGAGTTATAGCCGTCCATTAATGCGCCCTTAATTGTACGCTTGCCTGCAAAGTGAAAGTTAAAACTATCATACTATATATATATGTAACCTGCTAAAAAAAAACAATTGACTAGTTTATGGCAGAAAATTAATAAAACCTTGGTACACCCGACAAACCAATAAAAAAGCACACAGTCAATGACACTACTAACGTCATGGCTTCGTTAAATCATTTATTTTCTACCAAAATAAAATTCCATGCATCCCCTCAATGCCTAATGCTTAAGTGAGTAAGAATAGCAAATAAACCATGGAGACTAATAGTTTTAAGTATAATGTATTATCTGTCATTATCTTTCCACAAATTAAGCTAATCACATCCTGTATAAACATGATTTGACCCATGAAAGAACACCCTAATCAACCTGAAATCATTTATTGAAATCAAATTGTTTATCACGAACAGAAGCAGTGCTTACGATTAGACAGTCTATCTTTAAGGCATTTAAGTGCGATATAAAATTGTGCACGAAAAATAAATAACAAATCCCTCTTCCACACCCTCAAACTTGGGAGGTTACTGATAATAGCAAGAGAGAAATGATGTATAAAGGTCAGGTCGCATTATGAAAAGATGTAAAAATAAAAAACTTGGAAGAAATCGAACGTATAACACTTGCCCGTTCGAGTGAAGTCCGTCTTAAGAGCCGGTGTTCCTGAGTACTGAATTGAAATGGCATCAGCATGATCTGCCCATAGATTTTTAAAGACAGTTCTGAAACCGGGCCATAGTTCTGGATCCGGCGAATTATCACCAGAAACCTCACGAAGGGCGGCAACTAGAGCCCGACGTGCTAACATTGACTGAAGAACATTGGTTCGATCCAAGCAGTCAATGCAATTGGTACGGAAGACACCATTCTGTTGAGATAGTACAGAAGCGTCTTGGAGACTCTCGCGGTTGGTTGGTGCTCCCAAGTGCAACTGACTACAGTAGAAAAAGGAAGTAAATAAATAGCACAGTACCAATGTTATTTTGAAGGAAATACGTAGTGACAGAAAAGGAACGAATAGTATGTCTCAGAAAAGGCGATAAGCCCTACACGAAAATATTGAAATAATAGCAAGAAATGACATATCTGAAAATAAACAGGTAGGAGAGAAAGACGAACTTCCGTCTTTATAAACGATGAAAATCTAACATGATGTAATTAAGAAAATGAGACATCTAAGGAAAACAAAGAATGTCAGTTCATGTTGTAGAAGGTTCATTTGCATGAGAAGGTACGTGTGACTAGCAAGAGGTCAGTCACTTAATGAAAGCTAATAGTGGTTAATTTGTTAGATTCAAATTTTGACAAATTGCGGAATAATACAATAGATATCGACTTCCAAACTACACTGATCGGCCCGAATATTCAAATAATTACATTTAGTCCGTAATCGTTCTCATAAATAAATGGATTAACTTTGATAACGAAAGCTCAAAATAACATAGCAAACAATAGCCTGATAGACGAGCCATAAACTGACCTTTAATAGTACTAGAACAACTGGTCGCCAAATAAATAACACTGCTTAGTACATATTAATTCGAAATTGACGGAGAGAAACTAGAAATAGTGCCTAAGAGGGATGGGAATACCCTAATTTTCACGTGACAGTTATAAATTACTATGGCATTAATTCTATCTGCACAGATATTCACCTAGAGATGACACATTTTTATTTGCTATCGCCATGATAACAAAGAGACTATAAACCGCCAATACTGTGTTTTACAAAACATGATGATTCCTATCAAGGAGAGAAAACAGGGTAATAAGAATAGGAAGTAAGCGAATACATACAAATTTGTAAAAATATAGAGATGTTTTTTATGAAGGTGATGAGCTTACCCCATAGCAGTCAATTCTGGTTCTAATCGATCAATAAGGATCTGAAGTCGATCCCATCTCAGTGCTCGACACTCCTTGTGAAAATCAAAGGCCTGGTACCTAGAGGAAATATGCAACCAAATTAAAGGATGAAGGACAATGCAAGCTTGTAGTGATTATGTGTTTGAAAAGAAGCAAACAATACACAACCGAGATGTGGAACACATTTATACAAACTCAAAATGCCCTATAGTGGCATCTTTTATTAATCCATACTTATTCGAGGCCGCTCAAATCTCCACTTATAATTGGGTTGTGCATAATATTAAGTTGCAAGCCGAAAATCTGGGACTGGGAAAAGCTCCCTGAATAGCAGCCCAAGACATTGTGGAATTTAAAATCAGAAAAGAATACGTTTACTCACTAGGCAAGGAAATGCGATAGCTAGAATTTCATTATCTGATCAGTTAATAGGTGCACATAAATACAGTGACTTGAGTACAAACTAGTCACTCCTCATTAAATCGCGTTATTTTCCCACACTTAATTTACTACGACAGAAACCAGGTCATGAGATACAAGAAAGCAACGTTCAGACACATATACGTTATATACAATACAGTTTATTATGAAACCAGCAGTCACATTATTGAAAATTTCTTATCAAAGGAAGAACATGAATTTAGAAAAAGGAAGACATTAAACTCCATCAATGATATAGTATAAGCATTTGTATTAACAGTATACAAGACAATTGATTAATTTTGTTTGAGGTTAAGAAATTAAAAATTATTAAATGATAGACTGCAATAAACACAGTTTACATAAGGATGGCTAGAACGTATTAATATTTCAAGTATGCTACGGAAATACTCTTAAATATATGTTAAGTTCATATTCAGGTTGTGTAGCCTAAGGGTCAATAATAGGATATATTGCAGGGGCACCACAGCGGTTAGCAAGCTCGTCTGGAAAACCGAGGGTCATGGGGCCGATGCCCATCAATGTACATTAAGTGAGTGGTATGATCAGCTGCACTGTTTGGTTTTTTTAAAAAAGAATGGTAGGATTCGAGTTTGCCTAAAGGAAGACTGTAGGATGTCCTTCCTTTATTAAAGATGAATGTTAAATGTTTTCCAAAGTGGACTTGAAAGTTTAAGCAAACTAAAAAATGAATAATAAAGTTACTTACGACAATTCCAATGGATTAACGGCCTGAGATGCCAAGGTATACATGCGACATAGAGGTTTTTCCATTCCCTTTTGATCAAGCAGATTGACAGCCACCACCTTCCCATAACGATTCAAGTAACACACATCATTAAAGTGCTTCTGTATAATAGTCCTCTGTTCCGGTTGAACATCAATCAGGCTCTGTGGTTCATACTCCGGATTGACACCATTAGCGATGGCGCTGGGTGTACCCAACCTAACAGCAGGTTTGTACTTCAGCGAAGGTGTTTGATTCCAGTACAGCGGAACGCTGCCTCGAATTTGGACAAAAGAGAAGATATGCCCTGGGGGAATATACACAATCTGCTCCGTTTCAACAAAGTTAGCCGAGTTGCCATTGTGGTCTACACCTCGAGCAAAAAACCGGGTGCCAGCACGCTTGATAGAACGACGAGAAATGAGAGCGTAGCTTGCTACAGCTCCTGTGGTTGTCAGGGAATTAGAGGCCTTGACGATTTCAACGAAACCGAGGATGACGGGCGTGAGGTAATTCTGGAGGCTAAAGGAAATTTCACTAGCTTTGGCAACACCCTTGAGAATTTGGGACCAGTCTTCGAGAAGATAGTGGTTCCAAAGGAACTGTTTCTCAGCCTAAAATAAGATAAATGAACAAAATTCGTGGATGTTGAGTAAAATATACCAAAAGAGAATGACTTGCAAAAAAGGAAAGACTAAGAAAGAAGGTTTAAATGTTACAAGATGGAATGTACTAGCTCTGAAAATTGGGAAAACGAGAAGAGATCACTCAGAGGGCTACATAAAATTAGCCACTGCATATCTTCGTTGACAATAAATTAAAAATAACCTATAAGCATTAAATTTAACTCTAACATATACTAAAATAAATAAAATAAGCAATATGACTGGAATAATACAAAAAATACACACGCGTTTAGATACGTTTTGAACAGAAGCAAATCATAAACCTACCCGTTCATAGAGATTCATGTGTCTGTATTCCGGGCCAAATTCTGACAGACGTTGCTGGGATACAGTTAAATCATATGTACTTGAGAAGTACATGCCATCCATATTTAACATGAAGGTAAGCATATTCAAGTAGGCCGTTTCAGCTTCCATCTAAAATAGATATGCTATTACACTAATTGAATTTGAGATACTTCTACTGCGTTGAGGTGATTATTGGACTTCGCGAATGGATGAATAGATGCTCTCTTCACTTTGAAGATTTGGTGACCAAAAAGGTTCCCTATCAATACACACTGATCGATGGTCATCAAAAATCGACCGGAGAGAAGTTGTATCGTGCCAAGGATTCCATATATTTTGCTTGCCCTTGGCATCAGAGTTTCGTAGTGAGACATTGGATGGTCTTAAAAAATTAATTTCTTAAATACGTTTACCTGAGAGAGAAACTGCGCCCGTTACACGATCAATCACTATTGGACGTTCCTTAGTAGTTGAGCTTACATTGGAAATTATGTATTGATCAGGTACAATGAATCTAAAAGGTAAGTGCAGATAGAAGTTACTCACAGATCATAAGCTCGAGGTGAGTCCATTCCGATAACTTGAGAGTTGACAAGATATTTGAGGAGCACACGCCTTATTTGGCTCACAAAAACAACAGTACGTTGTTGCCAATAGACAAGATCTCAAAAATAGCTTGATCAAAAACAATAAGTGTGGTTTTTTTGTAAAATTCAAAAAATTAAAATTTTGCATTTCAAACTAAATTCATTTAGCATTTGTTATCCGAATGTAAAGCATTAAATCTGAAATTTCAAATCTGGTTAATGACTTAATACTTCAAACATCGTACATTTAAGATGTGGCAAATAATAAAAAGACATGTTGAGACGTGCTAGAAGTGTTTCGAATGCTGGGAATAGTGATGTCTTTTGGTTTTTTGTTTTTAACACTTTTAATTGATATATGACACTTCTTAATCGTTTAATATTCACTCTAAACAAATTTTTTGATAATCATTACCATAAAAGGAATATTACTATTATTTTTCATTTATGAAGTTATCATTTCCTTGTATTATTTAGTGCTTAACCTATTATTATTTAAAGCCCTAATTCAGCATTTTCTTATTGGTCAGTGGAGGTAAATGGGGATCGGATTCCCTTTAGCCCAATTTCGTTTGATCAATAAGAGGTACTAGCAAAGCCCATTGATGCATCACTCTTCCAGTTAATTGGACGCGGGGGCCCACGAAAATATTGTATAATGAATTTATTGTTTGAGATACGTCAAAATCTCGATAGACAGTTACTATTACTACAAAAGACAGCTTTCAGTTCAAATTAGAGCGAAACACTTGAATTGTCAAGTTCCAAATAATTAATAAAATATATCGCCTGAGCCATTACAAACAGTAATATAGAATAATTACACTGGATTTATATAGTACGTACTATTTCGATATTTTCATTTACTATCCCTGCATAATGAAAAGCTAATACAGTCGCAAGAAGAATTTTTAATTCGGCGGTATGTAGTCCATTCGCAAACACCTTCAAAGTTGATTTCATATTTTATGAATGTGATGCTGCAAGAAATCTATAATAGCTACGTAGTTTATTTATAAAGGGATAGTTTCTTTTGTTTAATGTTTAATTCTAAACACATAGTATATTGTATCTAGTGATACTTAACACTTTACATTTAAATCTTTAACAACTATTTTTGCATTGAATACAATAAATTTATGAAATTAACTTGCTTAAATTGTCATTCCAGCAAATTACTAATTTGATTACTTATCTAATCGAGAAAGCTGGTTGTTATGTAGAGGTGACGTGAATAAACGGATTTTATACTGTCAAACGAGGGGTGTGCGATAGACTTACCTCCACGTGGTGCACCCTGGGCAATGTATATTCATACGGCAAAAAAGTCTATTAACTGGCAGTTGACTTCTCACTTCAAACTACCCTTACCCCATTGTATGTCATATTCGACTACTTCCACAGTACTCACCTCACCTTTTTCTACCTTCGTCTTTGAAGCACTCTTCTGTTC
>UZAE01000704.1:0-19364 GCA_900617975.1 Rodentolepis nana | reverse complement strand
GCCGTATGAGTATACGTTGCCCAGGTTGCACCACGTGGAGTAAGTCTATCACACACCCCATAATTAATAAAAAATAGCATTTTGAAATTGAAGCGATAATTCAATCATAATGACTTGATTCTACACAAACAATTTCTGCCATCCACTCACTTAAGTTCACCCACCTTTGATGACCTCACCTTAGCCATGTAAATGGAGAATAACCTTTCTTTACAGCATTTACGAATTCCCACTCCAAGATACTAAATCAATTCATCCGAGGGGAGAAATGATTGAAATTCAAAAAATCAAGCGAAACGTAATCTCACTTGTCAAACGAAGTTAACTTTCAGACAGGGACGATAAGCGACCTGTGATCACCGCGGAACAATAGCCTTAGATAACTCTAAATGAACATTTAAGAGCAACCATGATTGGCACAGAAATCACTTACATGTCTCTACTTCTCATCACTAAACGGAAAGAAATTCAAAAGAAAAAAGAACAGTATTTGAGAAATGCAGTTCTCTTTTACGTTTAAGGAATTAGATAGCTCACAAACCCAGATCATACCCCAAATGCTAATTTAAACAAGCCAACAATGCAAACTGTTAATCAAAGAGTGCGTTATTTTTTTCATTTAGTCTCATCTCCACCCCGAAGACGACCTTGAAAATGTAAGATTCATTCACCAACCTATGCACAAATGAACACGTAAGCGAAACTCGCTTCCTCCAAGCATGACCTTAAAAAAGACGCTGCGTTTTAGGCCATAACCAACGGGTGTCGCGATCGGTAACCGCATAAACACATAGCATGAAAAGGTTTGGCAGTTGGTCTAATTGACCTTGAGGCATTTCCATGGAATCACACTGTTATGAGGATGGTGACTGCTACTAAACAACTGCAGATGCGACGTGTCTAATCGTGAGACTGCTCTCTATAAGTGAGGTCAAAATAGGTGCTTTGTGTGAACTTATTCAAAGACAATTATACAATAATAGCACAAGTAAAATAAGCCGGATGATCCCTGGCTAACAAAAGTCGGGGAGAGTATGAAAAAGAGTATCGCATGCTTAAATAATTATGAGAATTTCAGTGAACTGACCTAAAGGGAGATATGTGAATTAATTATTAAGACCATTTGAAACTGCTGCTTTCCCTAAATAAATAAATGCGCCCCCGGGAAAATCAAACTTCCATACATTTTCACTTTTCAGGGAAATGCTTTAAAATTTTTCCTTTCCTGAGCACATTCTGGTCCAAATCGAATCAATGGCACGAATTAGACATTGATTACTAACATTTCATGAGACGCCCATAGAGCGCCTTGATTAGGGAAAACCAATTGCGAAATCGATAACGAGGGGGGGGGGGGGGGGGGTTCGCAATGGATAACTTGATCGTGATCCGTTGGAAAAGAATATTCTAATATACACACACGAAATCCGTGAACCTCAATGTAAACAACAGTGGAAAAGGCTACCATTTTAAAGTACTACTGGAGTATAAATGGGTAAGGTGTGCGTCCAATTCAAATAAATACAAAATTAACAATCACCATAAAATCATCAATGAAGAACGCAAAAAAGAATAAGCAGGAAACATGACCCACTTATATCCCCTCAAGATCATGACATGGGTTACTAGCCCATCCAAGTGCGGGGCGCTCTTAGGCGCAAAAGTAACGATTTTTTGTTGGAACAATGAAAATTATAACTGAACAGGTCAATCGAGGAGAAGAAAATATCCTGGAGCCACTAGTATAAGAGACATGCAAACTACCAACCTTCTTGTTGTCCAGATTTAGACAATACGATTTGTCCCCACCAACCACCCCCTCCTCAACAACTGGATGTGCCTGAATGAGCACTGAAGTGGTCGGCTTACATTTAGAAAACAAATTTTTCGATAGGCATCCTTCATAAAAGAAGGGGTATGGCATTGGCCACTAATTATATTTCCACTTCGGTGTGTGTGATAGACTTACCTCCACGTGGTGCACCCTGGGTAACGTATACTCATACGGCTAAAAGGTCTATTAACTGGCAGTTGACTTCTGACTTCAAACTACCGTCACCCCACTGTATGCCATATTCAACCCCATCACAGTACTCATCTTACCTTTTCTCTGCCTTTTTGTCTGTCTCTGTTACATCTGTGAATCATTATTCTGGCCCCTTCTCCACTTTCCGTCACTTTGATGTTCCTTCTTCTCTCGGTGAAGCCCAAAGTCAGCTAAATGGCTAATGATAACTATCAGAACGCCTGCCAATTGAAATAAATAAATATTTCCACTTCTGATATGCCTTCTCGCTGAATAGATTTGAATAGGTCATCTTCATCAATTGGTACACTACTAACCCGCATAAAGAGGAACAGATAAACACTCCTGACAAATCAACACAATGGGCATTCGCTTTGACACACAGGTTGGAGAAAAACGCTTGCCAAACAGTATTCATAGGCCTCACTTGTAACAGACTGGATGAGAATTAAACACCAGTGACCAGATTTGCGGCGATCGGTGGAATAGACAAGGCTCGTATCTAGTCTTACAAGTAGGCCATGGAACATTGTCCTAGAAATCCCCACACCCCTTATTTTTATTAGCCACCTAGAAGTAACCGCAAAACACAGCCCTATTTGCGCCTTAACAGAACGCGAATAATGTCAGTCACCTTTAGGTTAGCTTATAAATAGGTACAACGGATTTAACGACTTAACGGCACAGGGTGATTGGCTAAAGACATCTCATGCCAACAGCAGCCCCGAGAGATGTTCACAGGTCAGTATAAACTTTAAATCCTAGCAGCACATCACCTACTGTTAAAATAAAGTGTTGATTTACAATCGGTAGGGGTAATTTAGTACGCAGACCGCAATTAATACACTGACTCCTTTTGTAAGCCAGTCTCAGTATAGACAGGGCCCATCGGGTTGTGCATAACGCGACATGGCACACTGGCGCGAATTACACGCATGCACCACATCCGAAAGCTTAACATGTTACTGGCCAATATAAAACCGGTCAAGCATGTGTATGACGAATGACCTTGAAATTTATCAATTGGTGATGAACCATGCTATTAAAGAGCGTTGCTGTCGAGTGCGAAGCCAGAAGCCATTATTGCACCATTTCTCACGATATCCCGACCTTCGTTAAATGGAATGGTGCGTGGGTGGACACATCACCTCTTTGTGCGAGAGAGAACGTGTCACCTTCATGCAAACTTGACGCCCACACTTCTTAAACACGTGCAAAGAATGACTAATTTGACCACACCATCAATTACTCTAGACCAGAACGTCAACTCATTCATGTCCACCCTTGCCAATACAGAATTCATTGAAGGAAACTATTTTAGTTCTCATCCTTAGCGCAGTAGTATACATACAATCCATTGTTTCGGAACAAAAGAAAATGGAAATGCCATAACTCTAATTGAGATACGATTAATCTTCATTTGGAACTTACCAACCAGCTATTAGAGAAAGCGTAGATATGTGCAAATTTCCTAGTCAATAAATTGGCAGGCACCTATGCTCTGCCCACACTAGTGATTTAACTTCTGCAATTAAAATGAGATTCATACATTCAAGCATGCTAGTAACGCATCATTAGATTCAGAAATACTATTTTTAGGATCGCTTTGCTATATTTGCCGAGTAACGCCCATCGTTTTACAGTCACGTGCTAGAATGACACCATCTTTAGCAAGTCTACTGCAACCGCCCACCCCAAATCTGCGTGCCAATATCTCCAAAGAAAATATGATAACGTTACTAGAAGGAAATTACATCGACGAAAAACGAATATCTAATGGAAACTGGAAAAGAGAGGGAATAGTGACAATTCTCCACCCAATTGACTTAGAACTTCGGGAAGGGGAGAGATCATTATGCTTCTGTGCTTACATACAAGGGCCACCTCGATAAGGCATTGTCAGAATGCCCACTGAAGGTCAGAATTTTAGAGAAGGATAAACAGCATCCAGTCTGTTTGCTTTGAATGCGGGGAATCAATTCGTTACACATCTGGCATCACTCAAATTTATAAACTCGCGATGTCGAGCACATCAAACAATTCAAAGCCCAGTAAAAAATACGAAAACGAGAAATAAGTCTTTATTGGGACTCAAATTTAAAACGCAATAGTTAATACCATTTGTGAGTTGGGTAGAGAGAAGTCACAATCTAACCCCCCCCCCCTATCCCACCAATATTTTAAAGTGCGGTTGGCCACCCCCATCACTGAATGTGCACCGAAGAACACGCAATTTCGGGAACCTCGACTCAACAGACGTACTCTAAACTTCCTATTCAGCGCTTTCACATTCTACTTAAAATAAAAAAACCCCTGGTCGTTCCAATTGTATGCCAAATTGTGGTCACCACAGCCAATGAACATGAATGACTAATGCCTCGACGGATAAGATTGAATCACTTTCAATTATTTAAGTTGTTCAATTTAAATAACTAAGAGCGACTTCTGCCGAGGCCTAAATCCAGATTTAAACCCACGATTTAAAGCAGTGTGAACAAAAGGAACCGAAAAATAAGGATTTATTGATTTGAAATCTAGACTACTTAAATAAGTAAAAAAAACTGTCAATAGAAAATATTATAATTGAACACAGACGGGAGGTGAAATAAAACGCATATTTTAACTTCAAGAATCGCCAGGGGTTATATTTATTGCTCCTATTCGGTCTTGACGAAAGTAATTGAGCGAGTAACCAAAACGATAACGAGTTAGATAAGGTAGCTAAATAATAATACCCAAAGCAAATCAAGTTTTCGCCAAACATCAAAAAAGGCGAACATGAAACACAGTGCGCAGTGTTTATCGCGGCTTCACACACGCACGCACACACGCACAGAAAGACCTGGCCACAGGCCAACCAATGAAATCTTACCATCACCTCACTTACCAATCAGCATTTGCTCCAGCACTTCAGCCCAATTGAACATTTCATTAACCGACGGCAAGGCAATTGGGTGCACTGTCTTCCAGCCAATCAGAAGCACCACATTTGACTCTCCATTGAGATGACAACCCGTTTCGAAGCCCGTAATAGCATCTAGAGGAAGAGGTGAACCCACTGATCGAGCCCGACCGGCTGAAACTTCAAGATCATGAACAACTGTGCGTTCAGCCTGATTGCACATCTCCGCGATGGGGTCTGCTACGTAGTTGGAATGAGACTGGGTATGGGGGAGATTGCAGTAGTAATTGGAACGAATTGAGAGACTATGAAACACATTAACTGATGGTTTACTGCCTGAGGAACTGGAAACTGGTTCAAGAAGGGAAGAAGAAAAGGCTCTCTGAGATGTCTGCGAGCCAGAAGATGAGTGTGCACGGAATGCTGCGTGAAAATCTTCGGCGGTTTTGCCGAAATAGAGATGCAGAACACCTAAAGTAGTTTAAAAGGTAATTATGGTTAAGGGTCGATAAAAATGTGATGTAATTTAACTAATTCAAGTTACGTATTTACACAACTGCAAAAAACTAGCTGAAAATTACCAAAGAAAACCAGCCAATGAAAAAAAAACAGATAGCTCCTTATCCATAATTATGGTAACGCTCTAAAACCGATAGGCATAAAGAGATATTAAAGCAGAGAAATTTAGGTCTGATCGAAATTTACCCTACCCATTATTTCTAGAAGCAGTACCTGTATTCTACGGAAACAATTTAGAAGAAGCAAATGATAAGAATGATTCCAAAGATAACAACGATAAAGAGGACTTTGAATAAATCTATTTTAG
This sequence comes from Rodentolepis nana, assembly GCA_900617975.1. NCBI lineage: Eukaryota > Metazoa > Platyhelminthes > Cestoda > Cyclophyllidea > Hymenolepididae > Rodentolepis > Rodentolepis nana. The sequence continues at coordinate 13,610 of UZAE01000704.1, read as the reverse complement.
GGAGAAGAGAACAGCGATTAATTGACAACGATTTAAATGAAAGATAATTCAGAAAGATGTATAAACGCCACACTTCGTAGGAAACAAAGCACTAAAGTGTTCTCGAAGTAAGTCGACGATTACCAACCAGTTGAAGAAAGACAGAAACAGGTAGGTAGACATATTAGGAGATTCTAAATATAGCAATAACCTATTTTTAGCGTAATCAGACAGGTTCGCAAAGAAACACAGCCAAAGGAATTTAAACCAAGAAAGCAATTATTTCCATATCACACTGAATACTATAAATTTAAGAATATCGAAATGTTGCGTAATCTAAATTAATTGAGTATACCTCGCAATCGCAAGTTCAGTAGTTAGCACTGTAAAATGAACATGCTTGGGGTTCTACCAACTACCGCCATATTTCAATATCCGGAAAAAGGAAGTATGCGATAGACTTACCTCCACATGGTGCACACTGGGCAACGTATACGCAAACGACAAAAAAGTCTACCTGACTTCTAACTACCATCACCCCACTGTATGTCATATTCGACCACTTCCCCAGTAATATCTTACATTACCTTCTTCTCTACCTTTGTGTCTGTCTGCCTCTTTTACATCTTTGAAACACTCTTCTGTTCCCCCCCCCCCCTCTCGACTTTTTCTCTTTGATGTACCTTCCCCTCTGCGAAACCTGAAGTCAACTAAAGGGCTAACGATAACTATCAAAACGCCTGCCATTTGATATAAATGAGTATCCGGAAAACGTGTTGAAGTGTACAAAAGATGTAGATGAAAAGTGCGCATAAAAATTGAAAAACAAACGAGTACTTCATGAGTAGTTGCGGAGGAAAAAATGACGCGATCAATCTACAAAAGTAAGATGAAACTAGGATTCCACAAACCAACCTCATTTTAAACAAGGCTTTTTGTGCGACCTTAGAAAATCAGTAGAGAGTTGAAAATGGACGAAAGGATGTCAATTTATAGGCTTCAATCACGAGGAAGCGATGTTAAAAATAGAAAATTACTTTCAGCAGTCATTCTGTACTACGATTGGATATGAATATAAGGACTCTGGGCGTCCACTCGATCAGAATTGCTGTACTAATACCACGAAACTAATTTCCTATTTCTTCGAAGTGGTAGGTTCTCGGTCTTATAACATCATGATGGCCACCAGACTTATTTCCAGTTCATCGAGAATTCAATTTTTAAAATGTTACAACGATCAGTAATTAAGGAAATCCTAGAGTTGGCAACGACAGAGCATACCAGAGAAGTGAGTTGAAGTATGCTTAGAAAAATACACTTTAGGGTCATTAATCTTCAAAACCCTGTCTACAAGCAGAGACTACTGAAGCTTTAAACACAAAAAAAACTATAATAATCTTCTTGAATTGTTTTCAATTTTCACACATGGTATGTCTTACACGAAAATTCTCACTCTGTTTGCTCAATGTATATACCTTATAGAGATACTCAATACTCTGATTTCATTTACTAAAAGTGAATAAATTGGAGCTGGCCGGCTTAACAACCTTGAAATGGGAATTGGCCATCGTATCGTATGGTAGTATATGACGGTAAAAATTCTAGCAAGCAGTAGAAATTTTACCTAGGTTCTCCTTACGGCATTCAAGTCAGTCGTCTCATGGGGAGAAAGTTTATAAAACTCCTCCACGTAATATGAGCAAACAAATGTAGGCTCCAACGGTGATAAGGTATCCACTTCAAACATTAGCAACTAAAAGTACATTTTTAAGATCGATCCAACCCACAAGAGGAGCACAATTAGTTCGTACAAATATGGCACCTTGCATCGAAGTAAATGTATACACACACACACACATAGTGTACCCTAACCACACATATACACAAACACAAATAAAGCACCCATGAGCAATCAACAGCACGTAGCACCACACACATCACATGATACCGCTGTTATTAATCGTCATGTGAGGAGACCAATTGAGCAGTGGGTCAAATCTTACATGCGCGCGCGCGCGAAAAATAAAGCTACTATTCCATCTGGTGATGAGTAATAGCGGGATCATTAGAAAAAAATGGATGGAATAAAGCAAAATGTTTAATTTTGGGGAGATGGGGGTGGGGTAGATCATAGCAGAATGAGCATAGTTGGGTTTCATCAGAAATATACTGCTCATATTTGAGAAGAACAGTTATTATGCAAAGGAGAAAGAGATTAAAACCTCTCACAAGTATGACTATCTGACTACTTTCTGTGATTTGCTACTGAAATGTGGGATATAAGTAGGAGAAGTTTGACAGAAGTTCGAGTGAAAATATATGGACCAAACCATAACACTAGATGACAGTAAGTTCTATGGCCTAATTGGCGACGTTAGCAACACGCTACTGAGAAAAAAGATTAAAAATAGGGGAAGATAACAAACATTAAAATGGGAATGAATCAGATAGTTAATACAATAAAATTGAAGATAATATTGGAATTTGGAATAATTTGTTCCACAATATTGTGCTGAAATAAGAGACAAATCACGCTGGATAGGAGTGAAGTAGGTAAAAGTAGATCTATAGAGAGAGAGAGAGAGATATCCAATCACAAAATATGGTAATGAGACTATAAAAAAAACTTGAGATCCAGGATAACTCAGTGTATCATCACAAGACAAGCTCCTTTTGGAACAAGGCTACTTAATCAAAATTGACTCCTCATTCGAGTATTGCACATCTTTCGTCCATTCAAACAGATATAATTGACTCAAATTATTCATATCAATATAGACCAGGGGTACACTCTCTGGGGGATAGTCCTGATCTCTGTTGTTCTGTTTCCGATGGGTTACAAAAGTCAACTGAAGGCCGATATGCGATGCCACTTGAAAAAAAGAACCATAAACGCACAATTTTTAGAAGGCTTTCGCCTCCAAGACGAGAAAGACACTGAGATGTGGTAGCAAGAAAGAGAGAAATATGTGGCCAACTTCAGTGAGAAAAAATAGAATAGAAGTTACTGAGGAAACATCACTGCCTAAAAGGCCTTTATGAGAAGGTAGATTAAAGACATTTTCCCCATAATGTAATATCCAACTCTGATCGAGGCCCAAGGACTCATTCATGTAAGAAAAATGAGGCCAAATTTGGTGAGTTAGATCATGCGGAGGCAACTGAATTAATAGTAATAAAGCTAAATTTAATTATCTACACGCCAACACAGAGAACAGTGAGAATGTTAGAAAGGCATAAATCGTCAGATTGATAGGCTAGTCAATATGGACTAACACAAGGAGATCAGCGGATTGATTTCATAGAATTATATTATCACTTTTAATTAGACGGACCACTCTAAGAGCCAAGCAGGACTAATCAATACCACGCGCAGATGTTAGGTTACACTGAACTGTTGAGTATTTTAAAATTCGGATCCTTCTAGTATTAAATTCGTTAGAACTGGCTTTCAGAATTGAGACTGACACGCAAATATGATTGTAAGCTGTATAAATTTGATAGGTTGGCACCAAGACTTCAAAATTAGTAATAAATTGAAGGAATTAAACGATATATTGCAACGTGAAGAGACTTTAAGCGCAACAAGCTTGAAGCAATTGCAACTCGGGTTTAAAATTATAAAATTGTAATGGTTTTTAAAAATCTATGTAAAAATTGCGGTTGTCCAACTCATATCTTTGATGAGCATTTAACTAATCACGAAATGATAATAAACGATAATAACACGTAAATTCTAATAAGTAACTACCAAAGTGTTAAGAAAAACTCTATGAATTTTAGTATTTTGTTAACTGAAAAAGGAACAGATTAATTTTATTAATGACACACACATATGAATGAGTTAAACGCACAAACAAAGAAATTACTCAAGCGCTTCTTAATAAGCAGAAAAAATTGAATTAGAAATAAAATATTTGCTCAGATGAAGTGATAAAGGGCACTTAAGTCGAAGACAAGATCACATTTTCAAATGCCCCCATGTTGTTGAATAATAACGATGATCAAATAAACCATTTACCAAATTAAACGAACCTAGGCTACAATTAACGGACAAGCCAAGGGTATATAGTTGACCGATCAAGAAAGTGAAAACAAAATGGGAAACTAGGCTCTTTCACGATGCTAAGGGCCCGCCAAAAAAGATAGTACGGGTGTAGACGAAAAGAGCAATGTCAAGATATTAAAATAGGGCAGGTATTAGATACCATTCTCCATTATCCCCCAATGCTCGACATTACATTTATGCTTACTTACAGCACATACACCAAGAATGGAAAATCAGCTGATCATTCATGTAAACATTCACACGTGCACAAAACTAAGGCAAATTTGGCGCAGAATCCAATGTGAATGCGATGGAGAGCACGTGCGCAAAGCAACAGCCAATTGACATGCGTACATATGGAAATACACACGCACACAGGTAGCCAATCAGAAAAGTGGCCTGTGTGAGGCAGAGGATAGAAACATCGGCCCGTCTCGTATAAGGTCACGTGACTTGAAGACTGCGCACACAAAACAGAGATACTACTTCGCCATAAAATAGACTAATACTCCACACCCCCTACCACAAAGGCGACACCAGATGAAAAGAAGACTAAGTGTACGCCAAAAAACGTTAGTAGCCGAAGACAAAAATCTAAACACATCATACACATCTGTAGTTTCACGTGAGAATAACATAAGGAGAAAGGTATAGGAAAATATCCTAGGAGTTAGATATTCAAGAAGATACAAAAGATCGTAAAAAGTATGAAGGAGAAGAATACTAAGAATAAGACCACGGAACGAAATAGAATAAAAATAAAATATTAGCGTATCAACAAGCAAAAGTAGAGAAAACCCATACACAATATTTGAAGTATCATTGCAGCCCACCAGAATTAGGATAAGAAATTATGATAAAGAATCAAATATCGAAATAAAAACAAACAATGCTTTAAAAACAACTATATTAAAATAAAGCATAATTAGAAATAAATTGTAATCATAAACAAAGTTTGTTAGACAAGAAATTTGAGTTAGATGAAATACGTCCAAAAGCAAAGCGAAGAATGAAAAATATGTTTAAAATTTAAACTCACTGAGGCTTTTTGAGGGAGAGCATAAAACACAATAACGACGTTTCCACTATAGAAAAAAATAATAGTAACAAAAACAAATATATTTACCTTCTTGCCGTCGCGATATTTTACATATCCTTCTAAAACTGGATTCATTCCGATCGGTAGCATAAAAACATTCAAAATCAACGATAAATAAATCCAAAGTGGAGAACGCGTTTAATTTTAAGCTATTGATAGGAAAAATAAAAATTATGACAGAAATCGTCCGAGAAACTCCTCAATTGGAGAATGTGACCAAAATACGACCTTCAGTAAAAATTCTTTGATAGATTAAAACATTTCGCAGTTCTTCTAAATGGGTCGTCAAATTTAATATTTATAGTTGTAGTGATAAAAAATTTTATCTTATTTTGATTAAATTATTCGATTTTCATGAAAGTTATTTGTGTGGTAAATTTGCTCTATTTTAAGTTTCCTTTCTTTGTCGAGTTGAAATCTCCTATCTTTTCGAAACGGTTTTCAGTATCCCTGTGCTTATATTGTGCTAGTTATTCCTTTTTTCAAATCGTCTATCTTTCTCCATTATAGCCATCTATGTTTCTCAATGCGTCAACTCATATTCAATTGAAAACCATCAAGAATAGGAGCACTAAAACTTAAAATAGCTAAAAATATAATTTCAATCGAGGATATTGCCTTGTAAAATAACTGGGACATTTGCAGAGGCATTTTTGAGCTTTAAATTGTTGTTGATCCTTAATGTTTTCCTCTTTGATAAATATTTCCCCAAAATGCTTATAGTATTTATTTACAAGAATTGCTAATTTGTAAAATGTACAGGTAGGCGGCCAAACATACTAAGAGCAACCCATTTATCGAAAAGTAAAATAACGAATCCAAAATTTTTTCTAGTATTTTCCTGATTATGAAATCTTAGTAAATCTTTAGTTCTTTTCATCTTCAATCCATTCAATTTATTCACTTGAATTGTCTTTACCTGTATTTTGAAAGTCCGATATTGTAATTATTAATTCGCATAAATTTTCCTATTCTACTGCTTGAGCCTTGGCACTATCTAATTGTTTTTTGTTACTGAGGACATATATTCTTTTTTTAATGTAGACATTTGATTGAAAATGTCTTACCATAAACTTATAGGGTTAAACATTCTTTTTGCTTTCGTTCGATTTGTGTATATGATTTCGCGCACTAACCTGTAAATTTACTATTTTACTAATTTATATTAGATTAATGATGATTTATCGAAGCGAATTATTAAAATATGATTGAATGTAGCATATAATGTTTTACTTTCTTTTTAAATACTGTTATTATTTCCCTCAACTACCGTTTTGAATTTATTTCAGGTATTTTTAATCAATGTCGCTTTTTAATCATTCACACCAACTAAATCTTCCAGTCCACCCACTTATCCTTTTACCGGATGGTTGGCTTTGTAGCCATGATAATAATGGGCAACAGACGAATGCAGAAATTACTCTTGACCTCATTGATAATCACTGCTTTAGTGCCGCACTTCATTTTGCTATTAATAACCCAATACCACCCATGGTTGGTTCGCCACATCGCCCTAGAGCAGTCTCGTGGATGAATTTAGAAATTAGCCCATTTCTCAAGGACGATGTTGTTGGTGCCGTTTTTCCAATAGTGGGTTGGAAACGCGCCGAAATTCTCAGGCTCGATTCAAATCGGGGGACTGGAGATGACGACGACCCATGTAATATCGAAATGCACCACTGTATGCGTAGTTGGAAATTTCACGAATTGCTAAATCTAAGAGTTGTTATTGCTCTACCTTGGCCAGATTTAATTCCCCATCATGGCAAGTGGGTACAAAAGGAAGATGAAAATATATACATGGACTTAAGTAATTTTTCAATGAAGGGGATTCAGGTAGTTGGTTACTATTTTATGGTTGTTGTGCTTTGTTTAATGTTTATACTATCTTAACTTTTATTGCAGGTTACGGTGCTTCCCAACATTTTTGAAGAACAGACAAGAGAAGTTTTGATTACAATGGTTATTGTAATGCTCAGTGGATTTCTCGGAGGTATTTTTACTGAGTAGTAATAGTAATGCTAATTTTCACAATTAATATGTGTGTATGTATAATAGTATTTCAAATCACCTATCACATTAATCAGCATCGATCAATCAAATGATGATATATATACAAACACCTCATCAGTGTCACTCCAAGTTGTCTTTATTTTGATGAAGGAAATATCTTCTCATAGTGATTTTTGTGAAATAAAATAATCATGATTAATTGAATAATGTGGACTAATATGCTACCACTCGGTTTTATCAAGTTAGACACAATAAAGAGGCCCACATGGTTGAGGCAGAAGGAATAATATATTGTTCCATACAAGAAGGGTACCACAATGCTTTGGTACAATCCAAGAGAAGTGACGAAAATAACTCATCCTCCACTTCCTCGCTGACTTTATGACATTTGTAGAACAAGTGGACTGTAAAATAATGTCTGATTCTTTACAGAGCATTTCGAAATTTCAAAGAACACTCTCGTCAAAAAGAGTTTACCACCATCTTCCAAACCTCCACCTACTAAATTACCTTCAAAATCATCGAGACCTCCAAGACGGGTTTGTCCCACTGCAGGAACTCCGCTCCATCAACTCATCACGTCTAAAACTGCTTCTCCAAGTAACACCACTTTTACCACAAAATATGCTGATCATCTATTGTCCTCAAGAGTATTTGGGGCCCAATTTATGACAATGAACTCATGGCAGGAAGCGACAGTAGGGTTTTTGGGCCTCCTAACTGAGTCTGCAAAGAAAACGGCAAAGTTATTCAAAGAGGGCTTCGGAATATCCGTTCTGTACCACCAAAAACGCCCTCTGTATGTAAATATTCCTATTTTATGGTTACAAGTAATATTCAATAATAATTGTTAAGTGCTTACATAGGCCAGAGTTAAAGGAAATTCGATTCGTGGCGGAATTGCCGGAATTTCTCTCTTCTTGTGATGTAGTAATCCTAATGGATGCTTACAGTGATCGTCAAATGACTCTGTCAAAATACCATAGAGCCCGAACTCCTCTCCGTCAGAAGATCACAAAGCGTTCTCGATTCGCTATACAAGAAGATGATTTTCGTCATTTCAAGCCTACTGCACTGTTCGTTTCCACTTCAACAGTAGAGAATTTTAGTTTCACTGCCCTTGCTGAAGCTCTTCGGAATCAGAAAATTTCAGGAGCAGCCTTTACAATACCACTTGATGGGTGTCTTTCCCCTAATGAGTTACAAGCACTTCAACACTTGAGGAATGTGCTTTCTATAGCGCCTCCATCTACACCCAGATGTACTCCTAATAAACTACGTCGTAAGCTAGCTGGAATGGTACTGCAAGAACTTTTTGAAGGTCTTGGACTACCATTTTTCATCCCAAAAGAGATGGAACCACTTAAGCATGATGACTTTGCGGATTTGAAGACACCCATGCCCTCGAAGAAAACTACTACTAGCAGGCGAAGTAGAGGCTTTTCAATAGCTGCACGGATAAAGGAACACAGATTGGATAGAAGTAAATCTGTCACGCTTTTCTAAATTCTGAATCTGAGTCTCATTGTAATAATAATAATCCGATTTCTGATAAATTTGTGTAAAAACAGCATTATTTGCATGAATGCTTTTCTTTCGATTGGATCTTTTCGTATTTGAAGCAGCAGTATTGGCTATGCAGTGCTGCTATGATTATGCAAAGCACTTACTTAATACTTATTGAGTAGATATTCTCCAGTAAATTATAGGTCTCATTTTTTTTCTTTCTTTCGAACAGGGGCCTATAGTAGCCACTCCTAACGGGAAGTCGTATTCTAGCCACAACATGTTCTGCCTGTATACTACCTGCACAGTCAAACCAATATCAAATTAAAGTGGGTTGCATTTAAATTAGTCTACTGGAAATGTTTGTGGAGTCCATTATGTGAAATCCACCCTCAAATACCTCCCCCCTCCTTTTCCAGAAATCAATAATACTATTCTTGCAAATACATCATGTCTATCCCTCAATATTATTATTATTATATCAAATGGCAGGCATCTTGATGGTTATCATTACCCCTTTAGTTGACTTCAGGCTTCACAGAGAGAAAGGTACATCAAATTGAAAAAAAAGTCGAGAGGGGAGGGGGAACAGAAGAGTGGTTCACAGATAAAAAAGAGACAAGCAGACACAGTGGTAGAAAAAAGGTGAGGTGAGTACTGTGAAAGTAGTCGAATATGACATACAGTGGGGGTGATGGTAGTTTGAAGTGAGAATTCAACTGCCGGTTAATAGACTTTTCGCCGTATGAGTATACGTTACCCAGAGTGCACCACGTGGAGGTAAGTCTATCGCACACCCCTATCCCTCAATATAACTTGTTCGTGAGCTGCACCACGCGGTTAGCAGACGTTTCAATTATTTCTGGGTTTATTAAGTAATAAATTGGCATTTGTAATGAATAGAATAATTCTGTCTGCCACTTACGACTTAATAAGTATCTTATACAGCACACACCTAGGGACTAGTATAAGCTAACTTTCAACCGTGATAACGAGCCGGTAATTCATTAATTTTAAGGGTATGAAAAGCTTTTGCAGCTCTGTAATTAGTGTAGCAATGCGTTATTGGTTCCATTGACCTATCCAGCATAAAGTTCATGAAAAAATGGACTGAAACAGTGATCGATGAGGTAAGAGACAGTAAGAAAGAAATTGTAAAGGTTTTCTTCTTATTTCTGTAACACGTTTTCATTCTAATTCACGTCTTTCTTTGAGGTGATCATTGGGACCGATGCCTCACTGACTATTGGTTTTCTCTTTCTAGTGGCTTAATTCACCCAAAATTCTTTTTTAGATGGCCACATTGTTTCCTTAGGTTCATGTATGAAGCACAGTTTGTAAATAAGAGATTGGTACGGACAAGACCGTGCAATGTAAATCATCACCGGATATTTGATTGAAATAATCGTGTTCATGTCACCGTCAAAATTGGCGTCAAATCCTCGGCACTCATTAGCACGAACTTACAATGTGATTTTGTCGCTTTCCTCGATCTTTCTGAAAATTCAACAACAGATATCCCATTAGCAAAGCTATTGCCGACCTCAAAAATCTTAGACCTTTAAAAGAGGTCTTCCTAATGGCAGAAAAATAACTGCATTCAATAGCATTAATGGAATAAGCTCAAGTTAATTAATCCGCACCATATTTTTGGTATTGAAAATGTAATTAAAGCACATTCCATATTAAGAGGCCTTTTGCTTATTAAAAAATTCTGAAGAAATTGAGATTGAATCATTGAAGAAAATATTCGACATAGACATTGGAAAGGCGGAATCATTGATCTTTTATCTTCAACCATTCTTAACCAACTAGGTCGTTTAAAAAATATACCTCCTGCTCTTTGAATCCAGCGGGGCCAAAACTTGATCGCCGTCTGGGTCACGGAGAAATATATTAGCTCTTTTCTCCACTTTCTTCCGATAAAGTTCCATTTCAGCTATTATTTTAAAGTTGGAGGCACAAAATCTTAGGGTCACCAAATTAAATGAACTAATGAACCAGACTCAGTTGGTAGAAGATGAAAGTGTAGTTGGCAGATAGCAACTGCGATCAACAGTTCCAAAATGTAGAACACGATGAGCTATTTAGGCTAATGTGAATGGAATAGACCATAAAGAGAGATTGAAGGAGAGCAGGTGGGAGCGTACCGACTCAGTAGAATTACGAAGATGCTTGGGTAAGGACGTGGATGAGGATACTTTTAATGAAACGCGACAGGTATAGAAAAATCTTAGCTGTCAAGACGGTTGTTTAGGTACAACAGAGAGGAGTTTTAATGAATTTAATATAAACAGTCGAAAAATGGGTGTGCGATAGATTTACCTCCACGTGGTGCACACTGGTCAACATGTAAACATACGGCAAAAAAGACTATAGACTGAGAGTTGACCTCTGGCTTCAAACTATCAATGCCCCATACTGGCAGTTGCTTTCTGACTTCAAACTACCATCACCCCACCGTAAACCGGCAGTTGACTTCTGACTTCAAACTACTATGGTCCGACTATAGTTGACCTCTGGCTTCAAACTATCAATGCCCCATCTATGTCATATTCGACCCCTTCCACAGTACTCACCTCACCTTTTCCCTGCCTTTGTGCCTGTCTCTCTTTTACATCTGGGAATCACTCTTTTGTCGACGGCAAACACTACGTTTTCAATAAATTCGTCACAGGAATGCAGCCTCTATCCCAATCCACATACTTCAGCTTCCACCTTGTTGCATAGAGATGGCATGGTTAGACGATTAGATTATAGACAATGTAGATTTAGTAAAGTTCGTTGATTTCATCTGTCGGATAGGGGACTACAATGGCAAAAACTATTTGGAATTTCAAAAATTGCTTTTTCCAAAGGAGTAAGATGTAAACTGTTATGGTAATAGTGTCCAATGGGTACTTTTATTCATTTAAGTAGGGTTTGTTTTGTACAATCGTTTTGACTTTTTCTTTTCAAATAGAAACATTTATTTATTTATATCAAATGGCAGGCGTTTTGGTGGTTATCATTAGCCCTTTAGTTGACTTTAAGCTTCACAGAGGGGAAGGAACATCAAAGTGAAAAAGATTCGAGAGGGGGGGGGGGAACAGAAGAGTGGTTCACAGATGAAAAAGAGACAAGCAGACACAATGGTAGAAAAAAGGTGAGGTGAGTAGTCGAATATAACATACAGTGGGGTGATGGTAGTTTGAAGTCAGAAATCAACTGCCAGTTTATAGACTTTTTTTGCCGCATGAGTATACGTTGCCCAGGGTGTACCACGTGGAGGTAAGTCTATCGCACACCCCAGAACCATTTATTAAACTTGATAGAATGTCGCATGGATCACATTTGAACACCAACAACCTTCTCGTGTTACCTTAAACTGTAGCCAATTAAGAATCGCTACTTAATGAGAACATGAGGATCATAATTCGACAACACAATAAACTGGTTTAATAGTAGCTTAACATTAAAGTTCATTTGAGTGAATTCGCGTTAGTTCTGCTATTTAAAACAGCAACATGAGTTAAGCTGAATTTGCTGAAAAGCAGGAGTTAAGAATAAGGGTAGGTGAGTGGAAGAAGTGAAAGGCTAGCAAAACCCGAAAAGACAAAACACGAGAATTGGGTCGTCACAACCAGTCTTGTAATGGATGCGTATCGAATTTTGCAGAGTTTACTTAATCAATTCAACCGAAATCTGTGCAAATCGCTGGCCATGTTCCTTTGCGAGCAGCTCAATTAAAAGCAAAGACATAACCATGACTTTTCACCAAAGCGTCTTTAATTGTTGGTAATCAAAAGTATTTTCGAGAAATGCTTAAGGGGGACAAGCTTACACATTAATTAACCGGCAGGGGTATTATTTCCACCGATTTGAAACTCTTACACGCTTCAAACTTGTGAAAAAAACTTTTATTGAGTCGGACACGAGTTTGCCTTTCCTGCCAATAGGTTAAATACCTGTGAACCGGGGGTGTGTGTGATAGACTTACCTTCATGTGGTGCACCCTGGGCAACATATACTCATGCACCAAAAAAGTCTATTAACCGGGAGTTGAGTTCTGACCTCAAACTACCATGACCTCACTGTATGTGGTCATATTCGACTACTTCCACAGTACTCACCTCTCTTTTTTCTCTGCCGTTGCGTCTGCCTGTCTCTTTTACATCTTTGAATCTCTCTTCTGCTCCTCCTCTCGAATTTTTCCCACTTTTTTGCTCTTCCCCTCTGTGAATCCCAAAGTCAGCTAAAGTGCTAATGATAATTATCAAAACGCCTGCCATTTTATATAAATAGATAAATTAATACCTGCAAATCCAACATTATTTAGCACACAGTGCTTGATTCATAGTAGACATTTCAGCCCACATAAACTTAACCCCGCCCTTATTGCAAAAAAATTTGAACAAAAATTATTGGACAAAATCCTTTTCCTTCTTCTCTTTCTTTCGAAGGTTAGACATGCAGGGTAAATCCAGCTAGCTAGCCAGTGGGAAGGGGGAGTCGGCATAGTGACAAGCGGTACTGACAGTTTGACACTTGGGGGGTGGGGGTGGGGGGGGGGTGAGATTGGCTGAGCCAAAACAAAAAAATTGACAATTGTTCCATAGAGTGAGGGAGAAAAAACACGGATAATGGGAGCAAATACATGCAAACTCTCTTATGGCTTACCTCCTATTTTTTGCGCCAATTATCGACTGCAACCTCTATTTTAGAATTTAGGTGAAATGGCACTTATTCGACTATTCATCCCATTGTGAATTTATGCTTTTTTTATTGATTTCAAATGCTTGCTTACGAACCAAAAAAAACGATCCTTGACATATTTCATCTTATTCGTAGTAATCAAATTCATTTGAATTAATTAATAAATAAATAATCGAAGGTAAGACATTGACACATTTATTTATTTATATCTAAAGGCAGGTGTTTCGATGATTATCATTAGCCCTTTAGTTGACTTCAGGTTTCACAGAG
>UZAE01000703.1:0-19371 GCA_900617975.1 Rodentolepis nana | reverse complement strand
CCCCCCCCCCCACTTGTCTAGTGCGCGTTCGGCGGTGCAAGCATTGATTCACTTATTTTAATCTGCAAAAAAAGCGCTATTGTTGCCCCAACACTGGAAGTAAATAACAGCAGCCTCAAAGGTAAAGCAGGAATGTCACATTGGCAAGGTGAGAGGATAAGGTGCGACTCCAGCATGCAGGGAATTAAGGACTGGAATAAAATCTCCTAAGAGGCTGTGGTTAGTTCCTCTTCGACTTACCTAACAAAAATAGCTCAAATGACATAGCATTAGGAGACTATATTTAATTACACTTCTAAAATTGCTTTGGAGAATAGTGCTGGATAATTTCTTAATTGATATAAATTTGTGCTTTTGTGATGATTCATCTCGACTGGTTTACAAACTCTACATAGTACCCCGATAGCTCTCGGTACGTTCTTGACCAGGTTAACGCTCGAAACCACTTATTGGGGCCTACTCCTCAATGACCTGAGGCGTAGAGATAAATGCCTCCTCCTAATTCATCTATTAGATACACCTCGACGTATTTGCCAATCGTAGTGGTATGAAGTCCAAAATACTTCAGCGAACATGAAAAGAAAGTACCTTAAACCACTAACACCCCTCTCCTTTCAATCGCTGACTTTCAACGCTTTAGCCTATTAACATATTTTAGCTTATTGGATGCTAGAGCCCTTCTGTCATAGAGCTGAAATTTGTAACACACCGTTTCAAGAAAAGCCCTGGAATAAAGACCCCCCCCCCTAAATGCCTTTGTAATGCTTCATTTGTTGAGCTAATTAACCATAGAGTACTATTAATCACAGAAGGGATAGAACCGAGAAAAAAAAGATGACACAAGTTTTTGTTTTAACCAATATTTGGCCAATCTTTGACCATGCGTGCGCGCCTTGAACAGCATACACACGCTGCTAGAATTATCAACGTTTAATAGTGAACAAAATAAAAAGACACGTCATTGCTTCCTCCACTAGACGGTAGAGAAGGCGAATCGTCAACGTACTGACAACTAGAAAGCGAAACTAAGGGGTTGGTGAAAAGGAGATAGAAATAGCATGGCTGTTAGAATAGGAATGCAGAAAACCCGTACAAACTCCAACAGGAATTAGATTTAAGGAGCTAAAAAAATAATAATATACCTTAGGGTGTGATAGACTTACCTCCACGTGGTGCACCCTGGGCAACGTATACTCATACGACAAAAAAAGTCTATAAACCGGCAGTTGACTTCTGACCCCACTGTATGTCATATTCGACTACTTCCACAGTACTCACCTCACCTTTTTTCCACCTTATCTACCTTCGTCTTTAAACACTCTTCTGTTCCCCCCCCCCTTCTTGAATTTTTTACACTTTGATGTTCCTTCCCCCCCCCCCCTCTGTGAAGCCCAAAGTCAACTAAAGGGCTAATGATAACCATCAAAACGCCTGCCATTTGATATAATAATAATAATAATATACCTTTATTATCTATTGCACTAACAAAACATCTAAATTCATGATGGACTAAATTCGTGAGATAATGCCTACTCTATAATTACCGTACAAATCCTATCACACATAGTTGCTAAATTGGCAGCTGCATATGTCCTATTGGTCAATCATTCGGGTTTAAAATTAATTGCAGAATAAAATGCAGAGTGGAGGAAACGATGAAGAGATGCTTGTTATAAGTAAAGAAATAACAGCCAATTTAGATCACAGTAAAATCTCATTCCCATTATGCTACAAGCGAGATACAATTTTACGAGTAGATAAAATAAAAAGGAAACATTTTCACGACAGAAACAAATCACCTTGATCAAGGTCAATGAAAGGAAGTATACCATGTGGACATACACTTGCGACCCTGACACATATAATTCAAGTTATTACTTTGGAGCCGGGGTGCGCGATAGATTTACGCCCACGTGGTGCAACCTGGGCAACGTATTCTCATACGACAAAAAACGTCTGTAAGCCGACAATTGACTTCTGACTTCAAACTACCATGATCCGACAGTATGTCATACTCCACCACTTCCATAGTACTCGCTTTAATTTAATCCCTCTAAATCTGTCTGCCTTTTACATTAGTGAATGGCACATATATTCCAACCCCCCCCCCTCCGAATTTTTGTGACTTTGATACTTCTCCCCTTTGTGTAGCCCGAAATCAACTAAAGGGCAAATGATATTTCTATCGCAAAGCCTGCAAAGTGATAATAATCACATTTCCTGGGAGCCGAAAAAAGAACCACTGACACTGATGAAATCGAAAAAGCTAAGTGAAAATCAATTACATATTCGTGACTATGAATTTACGGTCAATGACCTCACTTTAAGGAAAACAGAGGCAAGGAAGGAATAACTCCAAAATTATTTTTGAAAAAAAACAAAACAAAATTCACTTCCCTCCACTGTGGGGGGCAAATTAAATCGAATTTTCACTATATTGATGATGATTGTGTCCATAAAAATCATGGAAATTATAGAAATCGTAAAATTGGAATGGAAATGCTACGGAAAAATAGATAAAAAAGAAAATAAAATTACCAAACAGTTGAAATTGTACTTTGAAGCAAATGATAGAATTTCAGTGGTCATTTTTTTAGAAAAGCGAACGGAAGTCAAAGGGAGGCTTGTGATGAAAGTAAAAATTACAAGAAATAAATCATGGCAATGGACATAATCGTTTAAGGTCAAGCGTATTGACGTAATTAACTCGAGTAATTTCGTCACAACAACAACAACTGCATATCCTTAAAATAAAAGATAAAATGACAAGAACTACCATCTGTAATCGTTTAGGTGCATTGCAAAGGGAGAGGGATAGGAGAGTGGCCAAACATTAGTACCCCATGCTCTATGGATGGCTGTGTGAGATTTGACACATTTGCTTGCTCGAAAAAGATTGGCCAATTTCTTAGGTCGTGATTGGGCAAAGAGGACAAATGCAATAGAGGTCATAAATTAATACCCTAAAAAATCGAGTATACAGAAAGAATTAAAATAGAGAACCCTAAACCTTAGAAGATACCTATGCATACATTGAATGGTAGGCTAGTTAACCAACACAGTGTTTTGAAGGACCCTTTATTAAAGCGACACATTTTACTATAATACTAAGTATGGAAGTCTCTTATATCAATTAACTTCCCCTTTCCATGGAAGTTATCCAGGTAAGTGATTTAAAGTCACTCCAAATGCCCAAACAGATGTTTGAATGAATGGACACACGCAAATCCACACATACAGGTAGGCGCGCGAGCGAACGGATAAGCATGATCACGGGGCGACACAGAGGCCTAATCTGTATGAAAATGAAACACAGCGCACACACACCCAGGTGGATAGCGCTGTTTTCTCTCGCACACTCAGTCAATCCATTATCAGATTTGATTCATCTGCAACGATACCATTGAAAGCAGAAAGTTAATTTGGAATGACCACTTTCACAAGCTAGTAAGTGTTTGCTAAAATGGATATCATATGATTTTGTCCCCACACTTCCAATAATCGCTTTGTCACTGAACCGGAGAACAAAAGGGGAGAGGAGAAACAGGTACAACTCTTTCTCAATTATAGGGATAAAGGATGAGTTTTCAATAACGTGCGAATCAATAAGCAAAGTCCAACTTGAGAAGCCAAAAGATGCATGGAAATGATCAAGTGTCTGTCAGTAGGCGAACAAAAAGGACAATGTTCGAGAAGGAAAGTTCGGTGCCAAAATGTTCGAGGAAACAACGATGGCACGAAAAATCGCGATAGTTAATAAAAGAATGCGGCATTTGGCATATTTGTCTCCGAAATTAGTAATTTTTTGAACGGGACCAATTAAAAGTTTGCTTCGGAAAGAAATACCTTGGCAACAACATTTTGCGTGTATACCAAAAAGAGTACAAACAAACCCCTCCAAATACGTTGGGGGGGGGGGGGGGGGGGGGATGATTCTTCCACATTCGTTTTGGGTCGAGAACCCCCAAGGGGAAAACCTACTGGGGGCATTTTCACAGCAGGGATAAAAGATAATCACAGTAGACGCAAAATTCCAAAAGGGGTAGAGGGAAGGGAGAAGGGGTGGAGAAATATGTTGAGAAAACGGTTTGTGAATAAAACGAGGTTCAAATTCATTTGATTCTTTAGATTTTCCACGGACCAGGATGTTTACTTACTAGTAAAAATTAAAATTTAACAATTCCTCTCTTGGATAACTGAGCGATTTCATGAGATCAAGTGCTTATTGGCTCATTGATTAATTTGGATGGTGAGTGTGCCCACTTCAACAATAAATAGACTAAGATGATCAGACTTGATATAAAGATACACCTCCAAATGAACCCTCTATACATTCATGAGTATCGAACATCTGATTTCAAAGATACAAAATTCGCGTAATATTTACAAGAGGCCAAAAATGTTAATTCATCATTAGAAACGAAACAATAAAGAGAAAATTAAATTAAGCCGGATCTAAGCGGAACGATTAATCATATGAATTGTCAATTGGGGTTGACAAGTGATAATAGCTGAGCTACAGATTTTGTCAAATTTACACAACTGTATATGCGCAAAAGATACGCTTCCATAATCACCTGACAAAAATTTGAACCCACAAAAAATTCATACGATCAGACACCCTTTGTGAAAAATAAGCAGGCATACCAATACTTTGAAAGGTAAACACCATCGAAATATGCCAAATCTTGGAATCAAACTCAGACAGTTCATTACATCTATAACTTTTTTTCACTTGTATTAATGAATATCCAGCCGATGATATCAAGAAATGGTGAAGAAAGATAGTTCAACACCTGCAAACCCAAAACGAACCACCCACCGCGCCCGGTATAAAGTGAACAAAATAAAACTGTGTACTTAAAATTTCAGCATAAAAAGGTGAGGCGACAAAGCAAGTCTGATAAAACTTTAACTCAAATAAAGCAAAGTTCTCGTTTCAATGAAATTAGCCATAGGAAATCAATAAATTACACAAAAAATTTATGAAGGAGGGATTAATAACCAACTGAACCACCATAGGGGGAAATAAAGATTTGATTTAACCAAAAAAGTCTAAAAAATTCTTTTGAATATTCGAAAATATATACATCAATTAATAGAACGGTAAATGGCAATATTGAGATAATAAAACGTAAAAACGGATAAAGGATTATCCTTGAAAACACTACACACTTTAGACAAATTATTATTAACATCAAAATAATTAAAAGGTTTTCAAGAAAGAAAAATGAAAAGATCAATTTTTTTAAACAATATTGATAAAATCCACTCGACACTATAGGGATAATGAAATAACCGATTCAACAAATTTGGGTTTTTGACTCGTTTTATTAATAAGTTGATAATATATTTTTGAAAACTTACAAGGGGAGTGGAGAGAAACAGTAGACACACATTACTGGATCAAGCAACATTTTGAAGGACCTGATTTGATTTTTACACGTTCAACTTGTACCACTGGAGACTCTGCCTCATTGGATGAGGCGGCTTGAGTCACTGGTGGAACTTGACCGGCAACAACTTCACCTGTCCGAATTGGACTGTCTTCGTACTTTTGTGCATTTCCATTTCCAGCCTTTGGAGGACTTTCCATCGAAGCAGGAACGCCATTTTCTGGTCGTTTTAAAGATGGATCGTTTATTATAACCTATGGTAGAAATAGACATGAGAGCAAGGGATAAATAAACATCAAAAACTGAGCGTATAAAAAGAAAAAATATTTTACTAAAACAGGAAATACAACGCGAAAATTACCCTATCTCGAAGAATAGTAGAGTTTTTAATAATATTCTCAGCTTCTTTGCTAAGTTCTCCATCTGGTCTAAAAGGATTAAACTCCACCTCCGTCGACATATTCGAGAGCAGCCTTAAGGTCAAATCTAATTTTTAAAATACCACCCTATTTGAAGTTGATATAAAGTATTATACGCTTGTAACCTTAGAGTTAATCTAGGCCCCTTTTTATTTTGACAAATAATTATCAAAAGCATATTGATCTAATTTTATTATGATTAAGTTTTATAAATTCTATCTAGATAAAGTCGTCCTCTTGTAACCCGAGATATGTTATAAATAATGCACTATCTGAAATTTTATTCATTTTGAATTCTTCAACGTTATTTGAGGCATTTTTACTATTAAAAATGCCTTGTTGTTGGTATGTAACGGAGTTGGGTTAAAAATGCCATACTTTACCAATACATTGTAATCATGCCCTCTGCGCCACTGAGAATAGAATTATCCATTTCCTATTCAGAGGGGTCGATTCTTAATATTCGAAATATTTCGTTTATGGAGTGCACGACACTTCCAAGGTTGGCAAAAATCTCATTTGCTAATATAATATTCTGGCATGCGCAACCTAATGTGCAGAGACCTCTCTGTCGAGTAGCAATAGATTTTTTGTGACTTGGAATAACATGGTCTACATCTGATAATAGAGCATTATGCGCACTATTCAATCGA
Source organism: Rodentolepis nana (assembly GCA_900617975.1). Lineage (NCBI taxonomy): Eukaryota > Metazoa > Platyhelminthes > Cestoda > Cyclophyllidea > Hymenolepididae > Rodentolepis > Rodentolepis nana. The sequence goes on along the minus strand of UZAE01000703.1, from coordinate 12,903 downwards.
TGACATTGAAATAAGAAAGCCAACTTCTAGAAAAATTCTATAGTATTCTAAAGTAATCTTGACAGAAAAGGTTGTCAAAGCTTGATTGGAACTTCTTTTAATATGTCCACTTCATGAGTATTTTGAACTCAGATTACTTCTCTCAACAAATAAATAAATTGGCATAATCAGTGCAAAGATCTTCGTATAAGAAAATCCACTTTTCATTGAATTGAACAATCTTAAAAGTTAAAGCCTGTAATGTTATCACTTTTAAAACTAATACGGGACATGTCCGGATTATATAAACAATCGATGTCACCTCAAGTTCTCTAAATGAACCATTATTACACAATTGTGAGGCCATCGACACATCAAATTATTATATTTGCTTGAAGAATTAGTGTTTAACTGTTTATTTGAACATCACATGTGGAGTAGCCAGTTTTAATGAAAATAAGAAGCGGGACACAATGGATTCGCTTTCGAAGGAGAAAAAGAGACCATTAAGATAGCCCTAGGCCAATTATGTTGCCTGGATACGAAATTCACCAAAGCAGTAATTCTTTCGGACTCACAGTCAGTAATAAATTCAATTTGAAACCTGAGCCATCCAGATATACGAATGTAACAAAACTTAAATCGTTACTGAGAGAAATAAACAGAACAGTGATTCTACAATGGATCCCTAGACACTCTGGCTTTATAGGCAATGAGCGTGCTGATTCATTTGCCAGGAAGGGAATAACAATTTTGTAAATTATAGACCGGCCGATGTCTTTCCACACAATGAAGATCTTAATCAGGAGATAATTCAAGACTTCAAGAAACGAACTTAAATCTGGAACAAAGGAGAAACAGTGGACAGTGACACTCTCTGACATAGTCGACTGGCCAAGAATCGAAGCCGTTGATGAGTTTAGAATACGTACCGGACATGATTGCCTGGCAAAGCACCTTCACAGAATAGGAGTATACACTCAAACACAATGTCCCTAGGTGACTTACAGGAGGAAATGGAGAAGACTTACCTGATTTGGTGTCCATCCCTAAAGACAATGGCAGAAACCCAGAAATACTGGAAAAGCAGAAGACAACTAACGAACTGCTATTTATGTTTTCCTCCTTGTGAAAGCCGAAGTCAACTAAGGGGCTAATGATAGTTATCACAAAGTTTGCCATTTGAAAAAATGTTTGCAGAACATAAATCAATAAATCGTACTACTTAGTCCATTTTTGCTACAAAAAAATTCTGTTGATGGATTTTAGTCTATTTGCCCTTTGATTTCGAATAATAATACTAATTATAATTAGCCTTAGCGCTTCTTTGTAGGCAGGAAACTTCGAGAGATTTGCATTCGTGCCAAATCCGTTAAGAAAGTTTCAAAAAACTTTGAAATTAATTTTATTAAACTAGGACAGCAAGATATATTAAATTCGTGAATAACTATAGAAATATATTTATATAAATCTTCTCAGCCAATTAGCCATAAATATTAATTCAAAGTTGGGGTAATTGCATACAATTTCATACCATATGTGGAGGTTGGTCGTAATGTGTAGCCAAATTATTTCCTATAATTACACAGGCGTTTGTGTGGCCGAAACTGTACTTCTAAAAACCTGCAATATATAGATATGCTAATTATCTTCTTAACTAAAAATTGAAAGTTTGAAATAACCATAGAAACCCCCCCCCCTTAATAGACAGCAATAACCAATTATTTTTTAATAAAGAATTTTGGTTTTTCTCTCAGTAAACATACTAATTCAATTTCGCAAAAATTAATTAAACCTTGCTTGAACCAGCCACTCAAATAACGGGCATACTAATTTGTATTAATAGTCGATCAATATTCTCACATTGATGGTTTGCTAAGTCTTCGTATACTTCATGCGTTTTCGTATCTTGATTGCCATTTTGGAGGTAGTTTTCAGAGCATCTGCTTACATAAATCTATTTGAATCAAGTTTGACTCGTCCACCTGGAAATAAGTTTGATCTGTACAAGTTCCACAGTTTTGAAAGCATGAAAGATCCTCGATTCACTAGATTTCGTTATGGATTTCCTGCTGGAATATACGCATCGTCTATTATTCCGACTACTATATGGTTTCACCATTGGGATGTCCATCCTGACGGTACCCGTAAGTCGAGCCAAATTATATATATTCACATTCGAATTTCCAGTTCGGGTACTAAATTTTGGTACATTACTTCCAATCTCAATAAATTGGTTCCACATTGTTAGTTCTTGTGACGAAATCCATTTTCCACGATGTTCATGGGCTCATTTCGTCAACTTTGTGCAACCTCTTCAATTTGATTATGATTTGCTTGAAGCGTCTGGTGCTACGCCAGGAATTTCTCAGGAAGATATGGTCCCCTATATGGCGGATGGATGTTGGCCTATCAAATCTGTTGAACAGGCTAGTCTCATTTATATTTATGTTGCTTGCACTGCATACTGGAACACTCCTGGATTCGACAGACAGGTAATTGCAAATTTTGGCCATTTTCGCTCATATTAATGAATAAAAATAGCAAATAAACACTGAACGTGTATTTTCACTAATTAGCGCAATGTGCGTTTCTTTAAAAAGCTTATCTAATTTGCATTGATGAAACGAATAAGAACGCGCTCTAGTTAGGAGATAAATTGGACAAAATAATTTCGACTGCCTTAAGTGATAAATTTTGAAACAATCTTGAAAATAAAAGTTCTGGAAATCGATTCATTAAAAGAATTAGCCTCTTAAGGAAAACAGAAAATACAATAACAAAAGGTACACATAAACAAGATTTATGGCAATATTGACCACGTTTTGTGTAATAACAGTCGAGCTCAAAAGCAAAATTCTATTTTTTTTGAGAGTAAAACGTTAATTCATACAATTTTTATTCGACTTAGGGTAACAGATCAGACACTTCCTATTGGGCTGTATGATAAATGTGTTCATGAAGTCTATTGAAGAGCACCAATATCAATTACCTACCAATGAGCAGCAGTCATTTCGGTCTCTAGGCAATGATATTATTTAATAAGATTCTGTTATTGTTTGATCATTTTTTTACCCTTCGCCTTTGTGAATGACCATTTGTTATTATCCACTGCAGAGGTAAATATCTTTAATTTTCAATCATGGAGAGCGTCTAATCTAAATAGAGAGTCCGGAATCAAAGTCCCATTGCTTCTGGACTTCGAACCCTTGAAGTTCCGATGATACTTTAGATTATTCCTTACTCACTCAACATTGCAATTCTATATGACATATTTTCAATTTATCTGGAAGTCACAATAGTTTTAACTAGCTCTTGTAACAACCAGTCACTGACATGAGGTTTTTAGGGTTTATGGAATGTCTGCATTCCAATGATACCCTGTTCGTGTTTCCAAAAGAGCCGAGTGTTAAAGCAGACTATTGTTCCTTTTCTCATACCTTTTGTCTGGTTTCCTAGTTTGTGTTCTGGAAAGCGTAGTAGTAAAGATTCCTTAGGGCAATTCTACATTCAAGCCAACCCCCCCCCCCCCTTCCCACATCATGCCTGGCTTACATCTACATTTAACCACCTCAGCCAGCACTGCAATGGAAACCTTAGATTTGCCAAAATTTCTGTAATTCAGAATTCAAGCAAGGTGTAGTTGTTACGCAACCCTTTTGCCCAAACTTGCCGAGGGGTAGATTTTCTCAGAGGAAACTTTTCTACCAGCACTTCATGAGGTTTTCGTCATCTTCTATGCAATTCCAGCATCAAACTCAGAGTCGTTGCTTAAATAGCCTTAATTATGCTATTAAGCAATGGCAAGGAAGCTACAAAGAAGCACAAACTTGATAAATGGTTCATTTCGTTTTACTCGAGTTTAAATCGGAAGTTTATTTATTTATGTCAAATGGCAGGCGTTTCGAGAGTAATCATTAGCCCTCTAACCGACTTCGGGCTTCACAGAGAGAAGGAGGAACATCAAAGTGACAAAATGTCGAGCTGTGGGGGGACAGAATAATGATTAACAAATGTGAAAGAGACACACACACAAAGGCAGAGAAAAGGTAAGATGAGTACTGTGAAAGGGGTCGAATACGACAGACAGTCAGGTCATAATAGTTTGAATTCAGAAGTCAGCTGCCGGTTAATAGACTTTTTTGCCGTATAAGTATACGTTGCCCAGGGTGCACCACGTGGAGGTAAGTCTATCGCGCACAAGCTACAAAGAAGCACAAGCTTGATAAATGGTTTAAATCGGAAGTACTTTTAGTATTTTCGGCAATGTGGTAAAACTCACCTAATTAATCCTTCATTTATTATTATTTCAATTGGTAGGATTTATGATATTTACCATTAGCTTCTTAGTTGACTTCGGGTTTCACAAGGGGGGGGGGAGGAGGAACATATATTTAGGCTTTAGGGTAGCCATCATTAGCCCATTAGTTGACTTCTGGCTTCCCAGTATCTCTGCCTTTCCGTCGTTGTCTTTAGGGAAGGACACCGAATCAGGTGAGTCTTCTCCATTTCCTCCTGTAGGTCACATAGGGGACATGTGGGTTGAGTGTATATTCTCTATCTGTGAAGGTGTTTTGACAGGCAATCGTGTCCGGTACGTAGTCTAAACTCACCAACGGCTTCGATTCTTGGCCAATCGGTTATGTCTGAGAAAGCCACTGTCCACTGTTTCTTCTTTGTTCGAGCTTTTAGTTTATTGCACCTTGAGGTCTTGAATTCCCTTCTGGTTAAGGCCTTCATTGTGTGGAAAGACATCGGCGGTCCATGCATTGCAAAATCGTTGTCTCCTTCTTAGCAAGTGTGTTAGGACGCTCATTGTTTTTAATGCCACAGCGTTCAGGGATCTATTGAAGAACTACTCTTTTGTTTTCCTCTCTGTAACTGATACAATTTTTTACTTTCGTATATCTCGGCTGTTTTGGGTGGCTCTCTGTTTCAAATTGAATCTATTACTGACTGTGAGTTCGAAAGAATTACTGCTTTGGTGAATTTCGTATAAAGCCAACGCAATTGGCCTAGTTCTACCTTAATGACCTCTATTCCTACTTCGAATGTGTATCTTTTGTCCCGCTGCTGCATGGAAAGAGAATAGTTCAGAGTAAACACCTGCACCAACGTTTGCTTGGTTTTCTATGTATGACCCGTCAGTATAGACTTGGAGCCATTGATCTGCAGGATAGCTTACATTGATTGCCTCAAGGGCCAATGAGCGCATTTGTTCTGGAGGGGTATTTGATGTTCTGAAATGGTCAAGCAGTTGGGTGCAACATTGAACATTTTCCATTTATTTAACTGACGATATGACTGTTGCCGGTTACTTTATTTCTGCTTTTTTCATGACATGGTTGTGTGGCAGTATTTCGCAGCTCCATATAAGTTTTTCAGTCTGCCTAATCATATAAACATATGTTTAATGTCTAATTTCTCTTAACATCACTCAGAATCGAAGAGTCTAACTTTCAATTCCTCGCAGGCAGCATGAATTTCTGGTAGCAATATTTCGAATATTGCCTTAGAGAGCAGAAGACTCTCTTCAGATCTTCACTTAGCACATCACTCCGATCAAAATACTTCAACCAGATTCTTCATATGATAATTTGTGGCATCTAGGGATTGCCTAAATAATTTACAAAAACTTTTTTAAATTGGTTGGAATGAGTAACGAGTCAAAGGACTTTCCAAAGTCAACAAAGATGAGTGAGTTTCCACAATGCTGGTGAAGAACTTCCGAAACGCTGTTCTCTTCTGTGGATATTCCAGCACAGAATCCATGTTGCGTATTTGATAAAATACTACAAGATTAATGACATTTTTGGTAGTATCACAAATGAAGCCTTGAAAGTACTTCAGATAAATCACTTTGGAAGAGGAGTTAGTTGTAAATTAGGTTACCTATTAACTGCTTATGAAAACGAACTTACCTCATATGCACCAAAGTACCCAAAATGAAGATAAAATTAATTAACACTTGAAAGCTTTTGTTACAGTGAGTTAGAGATAGTATGAGGGTGGGGGGCGGGGGGGGGTGGGGACTAGATGGTCTAAAGCATTAAACAATTTTGATACCTATTTACTAAGCAGAATAAAACGAAAGCGCAATGATCCATTTCTTATTTTACTTGTAGATATGTCCCAATCCTTGCGCAAAAAGCCCGTGCTCCGTGCTTTCATACGCAAAAGCAGGGTCGTGTCAAATCTTGGGAATTCACAAGAATGACTTTAAATGCGAATGTGTTGAGGTTAGTGCATACTACTACCCTTCCTAATATTTAAGGCCCAATCTAGACATTAAGGAAGGTGTATTGTCACTCAAAATAAAAATATTTCATCAAATGATAGGCTTTATGATAGTTTTCACTAGCCCTTTCGTTGACTACAGGCCTCGCAGAGGGGAGGAGCATTAAAATCCCAAAATTCTAGAGTTGAAGAGTTGTTTTACAGATGTAAAATAGACAGACACAAAGGTGGAGAAAAGGTAAGGTGAGTTCCGCGAAAGTGGTGGACTATGACAAGCAGTGGGGTCATGGTAGTTTGAAGTCAGAGGTCAACTGCCAGTTAATAGACTTTTTTGCCGTGTGAGTATACGTTGCCCAGGGTGGGTTTAGCCATCTTTATTGTTTGAACTTTCTTTCACACATTATTGCCATTCCTGAGCGTACAATTTCAGATGACGAATATGTCCCAAGTGGGATCTACACTTATCTTTGAGTCTATGTGATATTTAAACGTCAAAATATTCACCAAGGCTCTGGGAAGAAAAATCTTCCCTACTTGGCTTGAATCGCGTTAATTTAAGCTAGATATAAGCGTTCATTTATCAGCTGACAAACTGAAAGTAACTGTGTTGAGAATAGAAATTGTTTGAATGGCGAAATGATCGCTGCATTACTAACGACTTGTGCCAAGACCAACCAGGAGAACTTAGAAGCAAAAATTCTCTCATACTCTTTACCAAGCCAGGTTCGAGCACTAATGGTCCATTACTCCTTCCACTGGCTGTGGGAACCACTAACTTCTCTGCATGTGGAAATCTGGAATGGATGTGCATTCATTATTAAATTTACAACAACTGGTCAAATGGACAATCGAAGTGAAAGAAGATTGTGCATCTTACTAGAAACTTGAATGAATGATCTCCGTGAAATAAGAGTTTTTTGCTGCCACCGGGATTCAAAAGTTAAATCTGAAAAATGTAAAATTTCAGACCCCCCGCCCCTTGTTGAGAAGTAATTAAACAGAGATGTTCTTTATACTTTTGGAGTTATTGATTTAATTTATTTAAGCATCACTTTATCTTCTGAAGAGCAATATTTACATCAAATTTTCGAGCATACATAGGAAGCATTCTAATGGCAATTAAAAGTTAATTACTTGCCTGTAAAAGTTATGAATAGCATTCGAATTCCTTTATATTGTAAAGACTTCAAATTTACCAGTTACAATTGTTTCAATTTAAACAATAGTAAAGAACAAATTATCGCCACAAGCTTCCGATTAATTCTCGAATTTTGATACTTTTTGTAATGAACATCAAAACAATCTCCCTCATATTATTTTAGAGCTTTGCCCAACTGGATCTAGCTCAGATCTGCAGATCACTATGCCCCCTCCTCCCGAGCGTAAGCTTAGCCAGATTAATGGAACCTTGGATAATGATCAACTTGCCTCCATAGCCTGGCCCTACAGCGATTCGCCCTCTTCGTGTCATCCTTGCGCTAGTGGTTTCTATGCAGAAACTCTTGGCCAATCCTTCTGTCTCCCATGTCCACACTACCATTACACTCCAATCTATGAAAGTAAAGTAGGCAGTGGTGGAGAGTGGATTGATCTTGCCTGTCCTCGTGTTGGCAGAGATGCAATTATACTCCAAGACTTCTTCATGGAGGCATATGTACCCCTTGGAAGGTGGGTTGGGAGTTTGTCAGAAATTGCAAAAGTTTTCATCTTTGATGGGATCTTTACGGTAATATTGGTTATAATTTTGGTGACGACTCTGCTAGTCTACCGGTGCTTTGATGTGGAGGAGATGATGAAGAGGTCGGCCGATGAACTAAGACCCCTATATGTGGAGGCTGCAATTGTCGTGAAGACAGCGAAGGCATGCGAGCGAGAGAGAACTGCAAGGGTTATCGATAAGATGAAGAAGATTTTGCAAGCTGAGGAGAAGCCCCCAGAGACTGCAAAATAACCTGACACTCACTGCCTCATATCAGTATTCTGTTTTGACATTTGAACCGACTTTTCACGCTTGGTAGTGGCTATCTGCAATGGAATAAATCTCATGTTGCCTTATCTTTACCACAGCTGCTTACAGGCTTAAATCATTACTGAGAATATAAGCAATGAAAGTGTAAATAAATAGCAGGTTATAAATGTCAATGACTGGAACTGTGTGACTTTATATCGGCCATGTATGAAATAGATCACTGCTACTCCAAATGATTTGGCCTCCAAGTAAAATAATAGCACTACTACTATTAATAATAAAAGCAATACACCCTAATATTTCTAATATCAAATGGCAGGCTTTAGGATAGTTACCATTGGTATTTTTGTCGACTTCGGGTTTCACAGAGGGAAGGTACATCAAAGTCACAAAAAGTGGTGAGGGGAGAGGGGAAAGAAGAGTATTTCAAAGATGTAAAAGAGTGGACGGATACAAAGATAGAGAGTAGCTTAAGGTGAGGTGAGTACCGTGATAGTGATGGAAAATGACATACAATGGGGTCGTGGTAGTTTGAAGTCAGAAGTCAACTGCCGGTTAATAGACTTTTTTGCCGCATGAGTATACGTTGCTTAGAGTGTACCACGTAGAGGTAAATCTATCGCGCACCCCCGAACTAATAATATTAATGTGTTCATGTTTGAAAGCATACCTTGACCTTAAATTTTTCAAGGTTTCTGTTATAAATAAGCTTAATATCGTCTAGAGAAGATAAACTCCAAGGCATGTTATTAGACCCTTTAAGCATATCTTCTTCAATGAGCTAATGGTGTGGTGACTAAAATGTCTCTCTGCGAGGTTAGAGAGCACAGATTCAATGTTCACCAGCGCGTACCCAATGAGTGAAACGATCACCCGTATTGGTCAAATTTGGCCAATAAAGGGGGGAGGGGGTGTGGAAAGGATTCAGGTTTTCCAATAGAGTGGCCCGATGATACAATCTCCTAACCAAAGATGACCTTTGGAAAGCGCTTTTCAATGTGAGCAAGGGAATTAATTAGATATTTGATAAAATATCCTCTCCATACGCAAACGCAGCTTTATCATGACATTTTATAGCGAAAGAAATTTGTTTCTACTTAAGGGTTTCTATTGGGATTCAAACGCTTTCTCATGTGTCTCCGAGAACCGTTGTGAGAAACTATGCCACCACAATAATACGGCAACTTGTTTGCATGATCCGAAAACACGTAAGTCGCTATTTTAATATAGACACAAGAGGGTAACGCAAATCATGCCTGCACTAAGTTGCATCATGTTTTTGAAAACAAAAGCGCCTATGCGTGCGAAGTTTGTGTTGAGGTTAAAATCTTTATTTCACTTGTTAGTTTCTTTAACCTGCGTCTGCCGACTTGGCTACATGGGTCATGATTGCTCCGATCTACTGGACGCCTGCTTAATTGGTTCACAGGAATATGATCCAGCAGATGACTTTTCGTCAAAACCAATTTTGCCAGCCGGAAAAGAGGCCTGTGGTTCAACCAACAAATGTATTCCACGTCTTGGAACCACTACTTACATTTGTCAATGCAGTGAGGGCTTTAAAATGGATCGAAATCTGCCCTACGACAATTGTGCAGCCAAAAAAGATCCATGCTCAAATAAAATTTGTGTTGAGGGATGGTGTATTTCTTCACAGGTAAATTTAACGCAAATATTGTTGGTATAAGAAGCAACTGTACTCAGGATAAACTTTTCCCCAAACAGACCTTAGCTAAATGATTGTGACTTAAAAAAAATTGTATCCCGCATTCTTCATGTCTTCTATTTAAGGATAGGAAACAGTCTATTTGTGAATGCGAAGACGGTTTCGGAGGAGAACAATGTGATGAACAATTGGGTGGATGGACTACATGGTCAAGTTGGTCATCCTGTGAACCATTTTGTGGTGATCAGCGCCTCAGACGTCGAATCCGCGTATGCGCAAGTGAGAGAGAGGAGGACTGTATGGGACCTTTGGAACAGGTAAAATTAATTTTTTTACCTTTTTTTATAATTGTATTGCTTTGAAAACTCTCTTACTATGAGTATCTCGTTTCCCTTCCATGTTTGAGATCACGAAAACAAGATTGAAATTTTGAACAATTTCTTACAAAAGAACATTTTAACCACCATAATTGGAATTAAAACATGATGAATTTACAGCCTGCTACCAATAACACCTATATTTAGGTCTTTCTATCTTCATTTAGTATTTTTAAATAATATACTATTTGGACTAGATCAGTTTATCTGCTTGTAGTAGGCATAATTAGGGTGACACCATGTCCAGTTTGGTGGAACAATTTTACGCGCATGAAGTGGCAAATCAAGGCGACGTCCTTTGCACTGTGATCATTCTAAGGGGTGATCAGTCATTCCAAAATCCGACCACTTATGTATTAAAGTAAGTTGTTTGTAATTTGTCGCGGTCAACTGAGGAATAAATAAAAGCGGATTTTGCATTTGGAATTTGAATGCTTTACTTGCACTCGAGATAAGAACGTGGTGTTTAGTTATTGAAGCTCAATAACTTTTTGTCTTAAGGAAATTATTATTATTATATCAAATGGCAGGCGTTTTGATGGTTAGCATTAGCCCTTTGGTTGACTTCAGGCTTCACAGAGGGGGAGGGACATCAAAGTGAAAAATATCGAGAGGGCGGGGGGGGGGACAGAAGGGTGTTTCAAAGACGAAGGTAGATAAGGTGGAAAAAAGGTGGGATGAGTATTTTGAAAGTAGTCGAATATGACATACAGTGGGGTCATGGCAGTTTGAAGTCAGAAGTCAACTGTCAGGACATAGACTTTTTGCCGTATGAGTTTACATTGCCCAGGGTGCACCACGTGGAGGTAAGTCTATCACTAAGTTACACTTCACTTGCCATTTAACCAATCGTGAAACAGAAATAAATATTAATGATTGATAAGGAGCAACATTATTTACCCAAATCGCATTGACCTTTAGGTTGAGTCATGTCCCGATGCTGAGCCTTGTCCAGCGGCCCTATCAATGGAGGACCTCGAATGGCAAGACTTCGCTGAATGGTTCTGCCTCCTCCTCATCATTTCTCTGGCCTATATTCTGGCTCTTTTCTGCCTTCTCACAATCATTGCCGTCATAATACCCTCAACTATATCAATGGATTCCATCGTCAAGAAATCTCTTGAGGAACGTTTTGCTACTCCTCGTGTGCCTCTCAAAAGGCCAGAATGTGTCCATCATTGCGGTGACCATTAATGTGTCCTGTGTTTTTTAAAATTTTTTGTCCAATATCTTTCGCCGTTTGTTATAATATTTAATTAAGTAGTCATAATTTGTTAATAATTGATTATTTAGCTTTTTCGCACTTTATAAATGTCAGAAAAATTGTTGTCATACGCAAATCATAGTTTATATTTGTGAAAATTATTTGTAAAGCCTTGATTGACTCAGAGATCTCTATGGCAGAATCTCCTTTATCTGTCTAGACTCCCAGAACTAGCTAGACTACAGCTCACCTATAGAGGAAACAGACATATAGCTCAGAACACGTTTATTCAAAGAGTATACAGCGTATATTGTGTATACGCCGGAGTTTTAGTCATAATCAAAATGGCGGATTTGCTTAAACAAACACCTAAGAAATTTAGGAATCAAATTTTATGCGAAAAGGCATTTTTAACAGTAGCTATGGCAAGTGGTCCTGGCTGGAGATAATAAATTTTTATTGAAAGCTTTTTATCTTGACTTATCTTGATTGTTAAATGCTACTGGCAATGTCACAGAGCCAAGAGGAAGTATACCTTTCTGTCATTCTACTTTTCAGTAGCATTGAAAATAGTAGGATTAAGAGAAAATAAATATTTCTTTGTTTGAACCGACTAATTGCTATTATTGAATGCAATATTATTAATTATATACATAATGAATTGAAATAAAGAGGAGTAGCAGAAGCATAAACGTTTACTGAAAAGTAAGAAAGAAAAGTCATTCAACAGTCAAATATTAGAAAATACTGAGTTATTTAAATAATTAATTAGTCACATATATTTTTCCAATGTCTAATATCTCCCCTTAGCGAATGATCAATTCTCAATATGATTAAAACATGTAACCGTGTAGACACGATAAGCAAGTGGATAAATAAACATATCTGGAGGCGTTATTAATCAGAAGGACAAAAGACCTTTGGCTAAAAAAGCATTCGTTGGCCAGTATGTCTCTTCTATGCTCCCATGACATATAGATTTATAATTAAATTTACCTCTATTTCTGGTTTGATGGGCATTTAATCAGTCACATATATACACAGTGAGTATGGAAATCAGACATTGGTAAAGCCTACAGTAAACCTAAATACAAAATAATTTCAGTATCGAAGTGTTTTGAGTTTTTCCTCCTCTCAGCTTTGGCTTTAGTCAAACTAAATTTATTGTACGAAGCTTAGTTAAGTTTGGTTTTGGTGTAGTATAAAACCACCTCTGGTGACCGATATAAATCGGTTATGGATAAAAAATCTAAGAAAAACGCGCTTCTTTTCAGAATTCGGTACACTAAGAGTTGAACTTTTAAAAGCAAGAAAGTGTTGGGGGTGGGGAAGTGCATCGAAGAAATAGCAGAAAAAAACTATTAAGGAGGAGGAGGAGGTAAGTTTGGGGTTCCTAAGTTGAGCTAATTGTCTGGCGGCTTTCTGTTAGCCACCTATTAGGTTGGCAACTAAGTCATTGCCGATTTCAAAT